>JAWRYS010000382.1:0-146697 GCA_034769895.1 Magicicada septendecula
AACATACGGTAATTCAAACCCGTCTCATCACAGTTGTACACTTGTTCTCCGGAAATACCTTCCTTATCAAGCAGGTCAAAAAAGTGTTTTTTAAAGTCAGGGACAGCGTCCTTATTAGCAGACAATGCTTCACCACTAATCGTCATCTGACGAACACCAAAACGTTTCTTCCAGCGATCAAGCCACCCGACACTGGCAGTAAACTCACCATCGTCTCCTTCGATCTGTTTTTTAAAGTGAATAGCTTTTTCTTGGAGCAAGGGGCCTGAAACCGTCAATCCTTCCCCCTCACATTTTCATACCACAGATATAAAGCCTCTTCAACTTCCACATGTTTTCCTTTTTGCATAGTTTTTCTAACTTTCACGCCACTGCCACTTGCTTGCTTAGAACACCATTTTACAATCTCTGCGCGATTTCTTCGCCAATCACCCACAGTAGTTTTTCCAACTCCTAACTCCAGTGCAATTTTGTTTACCGACTCACCAGAATCCATTCTTTTTATTGTTTGCAGTTTTTCTTCCAAAGTTACTACCACTTTCTTTCGTTTGTCACCCATATTTCACTTAAAAATAAAAGCCACCAATAATACTGTATACACACTTTATAACAAATTAACAATCCACGAACGACTGAACCGCACGGACTGACTTCTGGATACAGACTGACTGATGCACCTGTTACACACTCAAGTAGGAACACGAAACTTTCCTGTCACAACATGAATCAATTGGCGTACTGTATTGGTAACTGGTGATTCACGCGTAAGCGCCTTCACCCGCGTGGCGGGATTGCTCACATGACGTTTGAAGGCGCTAGTAATCGGATCGGAAATACTGCATACGTACCGTACTCAAAAAATACTTTTTTTTTTTGAGTGGAGCGGGTCGGATAGGCCGGAGGTCGAATAGTCGGGAGTCGGATAGCCGAGAGTCTACTGTATCTCGTTTTCGTTTTCAACTATCTTACCGCTACTATTTGTTAATTCATTTTTATAACTAACACCTCGTTAATTATTTCTTCATTATTATTTATTCATCATCATCATTATTTTTGATACCATTACTACCACTTACCTTATTATCTATACCATTTTCTACCCCCTCCTTTCTCCTTCTACTTTTGTTTACTTCGATTTGTATTTTAGTTATATTTATAGTCATTTCACCTTTCATTCCAGTAATAATCTCACTCTGTTTCTCTAGTTTATTGTTTATTTCAACAAACTTCTCACTCACTCCATTAAAACTCTCACTTATACTTTCAAATTGGTTATTCATATTTAAATTACTCATTTTTATTTTGCTTCTTATATTCACCAATAATTCATTATTTATGTCTCCTAACTTCTCGTTTTGTTTGTTACATCTATTATTTATTTCATTTATCTCAGTTTTTAGCTCTATGTTACGTGCCCCTAATCGCTGACTTGATTTCAGTTCTAAATTCATTCAAACTTGTGCTCAAATTATCATTTAACTCTACGCTACTTGCATTTATCTCACACATCATTTTTATATTCTCGAACTTCATTTCAGTTTTATTGATCATGTCCTCTAATATTACGTTTTGTTCATCAAAACGTCTACTCATTGTATCATACATTGTTTTCAGAAGATTCATCACATCATCCCTTGAACACCCCTTTTTTCGGTTTCTCTTACCTCAGCCATGTTAAACAAAAATTTTTTATATTTTACCCTTTAACAACTACAACTCTCCTAATACACACTAGTTACACATATTAACTCACAATACCCACTACAAAACATCAACACCGATATATTACTGTAAGCAAATAATTCACCAACTACATCACATTACCAAAACATAACCCCATATTTGCGTCAAGTTATTTATGCATTCTCATATAAATTTGCATTTGTATTTTTCTCTGCCATTTTCGACTAAATCGTAAATTTTCAACGTTAATTTACAATGTCCCTGTTAACGGGCACCAGTTGAAGTATTGTTGGTAATTAATAATTAAATTTGTCCCTGTTAGGATGTCAACTGAAGTATGTTCAGTATTTAGATATTACAGTAGAGTCCCGGTTATCCGCCATAAACGGGCTGGCGGAAGGGCGGATAAGCTGGAATGGCGGATAATAGGGAGAGTTAAATAGAACGCAAATTTATCATAAAATTACGTTTTAATTTTGTAAATGTAATTAATAAACATCACGTTTTACAACAAATCAATAGAGAAAACAATACAGTACTGTACAGTTATATCACAAAATTATAGTAAAACATTTTAGAGAACAAGCAACAATATTAAAGTTATACACTTACAAAAAAAGAGAAAACAATTATGCCTACTTTAGTACTTCACGCTTCAAGTTTAAGAATTCAGTAAATTTAACAAGAAAAATTTACTAAAAATAAATATAGAATCAGACTAATGTGTACGTACTAAAAAATTGACTTACACTGTCAGAAATGTTGAAGTGAGAGTTCAGTTCATGATGAGTGAAAAAAATTAGTGATCTTCGACTGCCTCTCTGATGATTCCCGCTTCTTTGCTGCCAAGTCTCGCCATCTTTGGACCATCATTATGTCGACAACCCTGGCTTCCTCTTGCTGCTCAACGTACTGAATGGCTGCTTCAAGAGCTTTAACCCCTTCTTTGTGTGTGATCTTTTGGGGCTCAACAGTTTCAGAGTCTTGATCTTCAACAACTTCATCGCTATTAACAAGTGCTACAATTTCTTCGTCAGTTATTTCATATTGGTCGTCTCCTGAGAGCCAATTCCTTATTTCATCCAACGATGCATCCTCACATCCAGGGATACATTGCACCAAGGGCAAAATACTTTCATGAAGTTCATCCAGCATGCTTTCAGCCATATTTTCGTCCTCGCCCAACAGCTTATGCCACGACTTCGCAATTGTTTGTGCCCCGACGTCGGCCCAGGCCCTTGCGACCCAATAAGCGACATCCTTCAAATTTATACTTTTCAACTTCTTAATCAAGTTTTGCCCATCTTCAATTTCTTGTATGACTGTTGACAGAAGCTTTCTTCGATAGTTTCGTTTAAGTGTTTCCAAAACACCCTGGTCCATAGGCTGACAAATGGCAGTCACATTTGGTGGCAAAAACATAGCCTTTATGTCCCCATCTCTAAGTTCGTCTGGATCAGGGTGAGTTGGGGCATTGTCTAGCAGTAAAACTGCTTTTCTGGGTAGGTTGTTGTCTTTTAAAAACTTCTCTGTAGAAGGAACAAACTCTTTAAAAAACCATTCCTTAAAAATTTCACTAGTCATCCATGCACTTTTTTGATTGAAATATTTTACTGGAAGAGCATATTTTGAAATGGTTTTAAAAGCCCTAGGGTTTTTGGACTTTCCAATCATTGCCAGGTCCATTTTATGGTTTGCTGTGGCATTACTGCATGCTAAAATAGTCACTCTCTCTTTACTATGTTTATAGCCAGGGGCTGCAGCTTCAGTTCTAGCTGCAAGGCTCTTACTCGGTAACATTTTGAAATTAAGGCCTGTTTCATCACAATTAAATACTTGATCTCCTGTTAAGCTTTCATTTTCAACAAAGTCTTGAAATTTTTTCTTAAACTGCTCCATTTCTTGAAAGTTTGATGACAGTTTCTTGCCGCAAATATTCAACTGACAGATTCCATAACGCTTCTTCCATCTATCAAGCCAGCCAACGCTTGCTGTAAAATCTGCATCACCTTCGTTAAATTCTTTTTGAAACTGCAACGCCTTTTCTTTTAAGATAGGTCCCGAAATAGGCACCCCTTTCTCCCTGAACTGTGTAAACCAAATGTACAACGCTTCGCTAACTTTTTCATAATCACTATTTTTCATAGTTTTCCTATCTTTAAAAGCAGTCTCAGTAACTCGTGAGGAACACCATTTTTCTAATTCTAATTGTCTCTTCTTCCAATCTCCAACTGTGCGATGACTGACGCCGTAGTGGTCAGCCACCTTCTGCAGCGTTTCCCCTTTATCCAGTCTTTTTAATGCCTCAAGCTTGTCTTTTATTGATAAAACAATTTTCTTCCTTTTCATAGCCATAATCGCAACACTATTAACAAGACTACACTACGACACTTTCACCAAAACTCCATTAGTCACTCACGGACACACTGCGTAAAAATAGCCTCACTGCTCACTACAGCACACAACAAGAAACTGCAGTCTACTAAGCGATGAGCATGTGAGCTATAGCGTTGGTTGTTGGGGTGGGGTGGGGTGAATGACACATGAGTCACAGCTAGGCTATAATAGGCGATGGGCAGTAGGCCAAATTCCTGCGGTACAGTCAGGAGCAATCACAAAGAGAGCACGTACACTCACGCCCGCAAACTATTGGCACACTATTTTCGTTGCAGTAATTAAAGAAAATATTTTTTACGTTTACGTTTTTTTATGCCACTTGGGCGGCGGATAACACAGAACGGCGGATAATCGAAGGGCGGATAACCGAGACTCTACTGTAATTGAATATTGATTTTACGTGTTAAGTTTAATCCAGGACATCGTTTAGTGTACTTGACAGAGAACAATAGGCAAATACAAATAACAAAATGCGTATATCAAGTAAAATATAACATTATTTATTTTCTTTTGACAACATGAAACATGTCATGAAAACATTTACTCCGCCTTAAGACGTAAAACTGATCACAAATACTATTACCTCAAAATAGATTACGTGTTCTGTAGCGTGACAGAAAATCCACTACATTTTACGTCATATGAAATCATAAAGTTTAATTACACCAACAAATATTATAATAATATTGAATGACATTTAAATAAATCAGAGGAATGAACCACAATAAAGTAAAAATCCTCACTACATAATATATAAAAACCACTGTTTTAAAAACCAAAGAAAGTATCGAAGCAACTCATCAACTCATAGTATAATACCAGTAAGTTACCCAGGAAGCTCAGAGCAGTAAACCAGTTATATAAGACCATATCAAAGAAAAAAGAGACTCAATTAAAGGGTGGTGAATACCAAAATACCCCAAAAACAAGAAGAGGGAAGAATAAAGTTTGTGAACAGGAAGAAAACACTACCCTGAAACCTGTATAGAAGAATAAAGTCAGTTCAGTGAATAAATTAAATACTCCAAACTAAACCTCAGTCGTGATAACACCAAGTACCTTGGTTTACCCAAGAACGGAAGGAAGACCAGAAGAGTGAAGACTAGACGAGGGACAAGATTGAATACCAGAAGGAAGATACGAAGAAGGACAAGAAAGAAGACAGGAGGAGAGGAAGAAATAGTATGAAAGAAACACCGTTATAAAACCTATTATTATATAAACTACTATCAACCCCAAACCCGCAAAAACTATGCCAAAGAAAGTATAACATACCCAAAATCTTATAAAATGTAATTATTGAGAAAACTAAAGTGTTGTATAGCGTTATAAGAAGTGCACCGACTAAAGCTATTGTGTAATAAAGAAAATAAACTAGTCTTAACGGTCCATGATTACTAAAGGTCTGGTCTGAGATAATAAGACTCAAAATATCAGAACCAACAGTGAAAGTGAATTTGTGTAAGTGTTGTTTTTTTTAAAAAATGCAATAAACTTAAAGTTGGTGATACTATAACTTAGTAGTATGCTATATCACAACTTTAAAATCTAATAATAAACAGCATAATAAATTAATAAAATGGAAGGTTTCCAGTATTTTATTATTTTAATGTAAATCTATATTTACAAGACATTTGTAAGAAATGATAATAAATAGAGTATGGGAGTTAATGTTTACTGATGTAGGGGATCACAATAATAATGGTTTAAACCAGAAAGGACTGGTACTAATATAGTATGAATAAGTGTAACATGTTTAAATAGACTGTTATTTCACAGTCCTTAAATAAATGTGTTAAATAAATGTATTTGTAAGGTTTATTAGAAAATAAGATTTATGTTATGTGTTTTAAAAAGAATTATGTTTGATAAATAATAACCTACATACCAGTAATAATGTTCTAATAGGTATGCTATGTTAGCTCAAAAATAGTTAAAAGATATATGTTCAAACCATATCTGCAATATGTTCAATTGTGCAGATTGCTAAACCATGTTCATAATTATTTATTTTAATAACTGTAGTGTTAATTAACTACTACACAACACAATAAGTTATAAATCATGTTATTTTCATATAATTGTAATTATGTAAAGTCAGAGGAGGAATTAAGTTTAAATTATTTGAGAAAGAAAGAAATATAAAATTCTAAAATCTAGGCCATTTGGTGAAATCAGAGAACCAAAATAAAATAGTATAATTCACTTAATAAATCCTGTAAACTACCAAGATTTATATAAGATAACACAATTAACCACTACTAGGAATGATCCTATGAATTAAAATGATAATAAGGAAATATACCTTAACATTTTGTAAATTGTCAAAATATATAAATTAATTAATTTTAAAGAGCAATGTCAAATTTACAGATTAACACAAAAAACCAGTTCAAAGGTGTAATTTATATGTATTTAAGGAAAGGAAGAGGAATATGACTAATTAAAATTTATTATAATAGTATTAATAATATTTAAATGGAGGGGATTTTGTATAAAGACGGAAATCCAATTTTGAGCCTATATTTCCATAAAGTAAAGAAATTTGTTAATTTCCACAAAATATATACAGATATGGACTATAATACATCAATTTAAAGGGAATGAGATGATTAAACCAATAATAAGGTTAATAATTCATAAAAGTGAGGAATAAAATAGATAAATTCCATACATAATGTAATACTTTATCATATGTATGGGAAGTCGAAAAATGTTAACAATACTTTTTCAAGGATTAACTGGGCAAGATTTATGACCAAGTTAATTAGTCTTTTGTTGAATATCAAGCTGGACAGTTGTGTGAAGAACGTTTCTTAAAATCGAATTGAAAATGATACTAGTGTTTAGCCATTGAAATCAGTGAAACGAGAGTTAGGCGAATTAAACACTTTTAAAAGCTAAAGCTGTTAATACATTCACGACAATAGTGAAAACAAACACTTAACTACATAATACGAGTGATAGAAACAAGTAAAACACTATATCTCAACTGATATATTCTGAAATTCCTAACCATAACTTGAAAACGTAACCACAGAAGTTGAACACATAGAAAATAAACTAACTAACACCAGTTTACACAGCACACTTCACCAGAATACACCAAATAGATTAACAGACATATTACACCAGTGCGGGGACATTTTAAACCTTAATAAAAGGAATTTTATTGTGATTTTCTGACACCACGCATATGCTGTGACTTAGTCCAACTCGAGTAGCGGCCATCTTGAAAACGAAACCTGCTTACTACATCGCAGTCACTGACGTCACATCAGTCTTCATTGGTTCGACAAAACATTTATTCTAATATTATATACTGAATTATTTAAAATACTATTGAATAGTAATTATTGTATTTATATTTTTAATTGTTAATGTTATACTTTCTCGTCACCCTTCTCTGACTATTAATTCTAATCGCTCAAAGAACCTGTCTTTTAATATAATATAACATAAAATTTTGTTCTGTATGACACAATCGATAATTCCTGAGACAGAGTCGATAATTGCTCTCCATCGATAAAATATCGATTATTTATTTAAAATTGTAAATAAATCTTTATATTTCCATTATTTTGTATCTGTACTTATTTCACAGGGTAATTTAAGGGTATTTATAAGGCTGAAGGAATTAAGTGAGAAGAATATATTCTATTTTGAACAAGATATAGGACCAGTCAGAAAAGTCACTAATCGATTATTACCTGGAGTTAATCTATTTAACTCCAGACTTGGTGCAAATCTTCAAGAAGTGCCCGACGGTCAATAAATACCTACCTGTTATTAAAATTTTACCAGAACCTTTTAAAAAACAGATTTATCTCTTATACATACCTCTATAAACATAAACAAAATTATTTTATTATTTGAAAATTCTATAATTAGTGAATTTTCCGTATACATTTTATTCTTTTGTAACGACCGGCATACAGCGGTCTGGTGACCAAGTGGCTAACCCAAACAGTGGGACTTGAAAGGATTACAGCCACATAAAAGGGTATTGTTACAAAGTGGCGTCCAACTTAGAGGGCTTAACAATCTAAGCTTGGCAGCGATTATTAAATAGAGACAGAGAAAGATTCAAAGACGAGCTACATCGAAAAAGAGGGCGGCAGAGGCCGAAAAAGAGGTTGACATGGGGGATAAGGAGGCAACACCCGTGGAAGATCCGGAAGTGTTACTAATCCGAGTGGAACCGAAACAACCCGCACCACCCGAGGAACAACCTGAAGTAACAACGCAAACAGGGGAAGCCAACGTCCCAGACAAGGAAGTAGGAAAATCTATGACCACTGAAGAAAGCAAAATGGATAAGATCATGGAAATGTTCTTACAGTTGAGTAAGGAAAGGAAGGAAGATAAGCAGTCCTTGAGGGAAGATGTGAATGAAATAAATAAAAACATAGAAAATACCAACAAGAAGATGGAAGAGAGGATGGGAGAAAAGTTAGAAGAATTAAAGGAAAACAACCATTCATTAAATGAAAAACTAGAGGATCTGAAGGAAAACAACCATTCATTAAGTGAAAAATTAGAGGATCTGAAGGAAGATAACCGATCCACAAAGGAAGAATTGAGCCGTAAGATAGAAAATACTAATAAGAGAATCGAAGAAACTAGTAGGAAGATGGAAAGAAAAATGGAAGAAAATAATAAGAATTTAGAAGAGCAGATGGATGAGAATAATCAAAGGTTGAGAGAAGAACTGAGGGAAGTTAACCAAGAGAACATGAATAACTTAGACGAGAGGATTGAGTTAGCCAAAGAGGAGATAAATAAAAAGATAACTGAGACGAAGAAGTCCATTGTAAAGAAATTAGAACAGGAAGTCGTGGTTGTTAACCAGCAGATCCGAGAAGTAGACGAAAGATGTCGTCAAACAGAGAACGAAGTGCTGGAAGTCCGGGAAGTAATAACGAAGGAGATTACTCAGGTCCAAGAACAACAGGAAACAAGAATGGAAGAGACCAAGAAATTTGCATAGGAGGAAGTAAATAAAGTGAGGACCCAAGTAACAGAAAGATGCGACGGCGTGGAAGCCGCTATGGTGAACATAACCGGACAGGTGCGTCAGAGCCAGGAGGAGATAGAGTTGATAAGAAACAGACCATCAGGATATCACAATTTCCCCATGTCAGAGAATAGAGAATGGCTCAATTTCCGGCAATACAAACGGAAGCCTATGGAGTTCTTTGCATGAATAGAGGAGTACCTCGAGAAACACCGAGGGAACCGATGGGTCCAGAACCGAGAGATCCTTGACGAGTCGTTTCGGGAGGTGAATGACCATTGGTGGATGGCAAACCGGAGCGACATCGACAATTATGAACAATTCAAGAACCTGTTCAAAGCCAAGTACTGGTCAGAGACCACGCAAAATCTCATAAGAGATAATATATGCCACGGCCGCTACAAACCACAAGTCGGCAGCTCAGTGACGGCTTATTTCCTCGGCAAAGTATGTATGGCCAAGCACTTAGAACCAGCCATACCGGAGGAATACCTAATAAACAAGCTGTCTTACCATTATGATGAGGAGGTGATTCGTGCTAGGAGGGGCAGCCAGATAAAAACCATCCAGGCAATGACAGAACTCCTAGAGAATTATGAAAACGAAGATTACTACAGGCAGAGTCGTAGGAGAAGTGATGGGCCCGAACCAAGGACGTACCAGAATAATAACCAGGGTACGAACCACGTAAATACTGGGTACCAAGGAGGTCGGGCATACCCGCGAAATAGCAATTATAATAATGGAAATAATGTAAATAATACCAATTACAATGACAATAATAATACGGGTCCAAACCAGCAAAACCCGAATCGACCCTCTAATGGTTATCAGGGTAACCGCAATCCCTACCCTGATAACGTAAATAGTCAGAGAAGCCCCAATTATGGTAATCGTCCTTACCCTAATAGTGCTAATCGTGCGGGTCCCAATAATAGTAATTTTAATAATAATAGGTATCCTCGCCCTAGAGTGAACTTCATACAAGCCACAGAAGGAAGACAGCGAGGATTCAACCACAATCGACGAAGCAGTTACCGAAGATACGAAGAAAGGCAGAGGAGCCTAGAACGGGACCAACCGAGGTACTATCCGGCGCGTAGGAGTAATAGTTTGGACAACACTGAACAGAGGTCGCACCATGAACGACCGGAAGACCATAGAACAGATCGGCAAGTAACCACTCTGAGCATCCCGAATGAGGCATCGAATAATATGGCTCAAAGAAACAATGATGCCAAGCCTTTAAACGGGCACAGGCAGTAAGAAATCGACAGAACCCATTACTGCTTCTGACTACTGGGTATGATAATGAGAATGAGTGCATTTCGAGAATAATCACAATCGTATTACAATCATCGGGTGCAACTACCTGAAGGACATCAGACAGGAGTTATTGGAAGAGGATAACAGGAGTCCCACCAATAACTTCAATAATGAAATTATACATGTTGACGACAAAGGTAGAAGGCATCCCAGCCAAGTTAATGATCGATACTGGGTCAAACGTATCAATAATAAGTACGACGGAACTGGAGAGGATACAGCAAGAGTGCGGGAGAACTTTACCAACATTGCCATTGAATAATATTGTTTTGTTGGGAGCAACCGGCCGACAGAACAAAACTATACGTAGACAAGTCTCCGCCAGTGTGATGAGCTGTGGTATAGCGATTGACATGGAATTCTTGGTGGCGAGCGGTCTGCCATTTAATATACTGGTCGGGTGTGATGTGCTTAGGAGAAATTCCGCCATCATTGATCTGAGAACGGAAACATTATCACTGTTTTCTAGCGGACATACTTGGACGGCGAACTTGGTGGGTAGTGACCAAGTCGTTCCCGATAGTATCCATCAGCAAATCCGAAAAATTAACTACATCCATCCAACATCCATAATTGAACAGAGAATAGACGACACCTCCAATGAAGATTTATGGTCGCAAAAAATCCAGGAGATCAGGGATTTCCGGAGCGGTATAACTGGCGAAGGTTTAACAACAAACCAAGCGAACAAATTAATAGACATCTACAATAAATATAAATCAGTCTTTTCTGATGAGCCCGGTAAAGTGAAGAATTTCCAGTGTACTCTACAATTCCGAGACACTGTAGACTTTAACCGGAAGTCTTACCCCATTGCGCAATCACGAAAGCAGGCAGTAAGAGCTGAAATAGAGCAAATGATTAACCGTGACATTATAGAGAGTAGCCATTCCCCTTACACAAGTCCTATCGTGGCTATTCCTAAGAAAAACGGACAAGTCCGTTTATGTTTAGATGCGCGCGAAATAAATAAGATGATCATAAATGACAGGACTTCGCCCGGTGAGATTGAGGAGATCTTAAAACGGTTCCACGGTACCAAATACTTCACTACCTGGGATACGGTGTGCGGATACTGGCAGGTGGAATTACATCCACAGAGTCGCCAGTATCTGGCCTTTATATTCGAAGGGCGGAACTACCAGTTTAAGAGGTTGCCCTTCGGACTGGTAAACTCAGTCGCAGTCTTTGTGCACTACATGGATCAAATACTTGGCCAAGAAGCACTAAAATTCACCACCGTATACGTCGATGACTTGCTAGTGTCATCAGAAACTTGGGAGGAACACTGCTACCGTGTGGAACACGTCTTACAGAAGCTAGCAGCAAACAATATTACTCTGAAGTTAGCAAAGTCTCATTTTATTGCTAAAGAGATACAATTCTTGGGCTTCATATTAAATGATAAGGGAATCTCACCGTCGGCTGAAAAAGTCGAAGCAATTCAGAACTTTCCTACACCAAAGAATCGAAGGCAGTTACAGTCGTTCCTGGGACTCTGTAACTACTACCGCAAGTTCCAGGAAAAGTACTCCGAACTGACTGCCAGATTCCAGCCGCAACTGTCATCTAAAAATAAATGGATCTGGGGTAATGAACAACAAAACATATTGACTCTCATAAAACAAAAATTCCTTAAACACGTTATACTCCGTCATCCAGATTTTAACAAGCCTTTCTTTCTTAATTGCGATGCCAGTGACATCAGCCTTGGCACTACTTTATATCAAGAGGATGAGGAGGGCGAGCATCTTGTAATCTGTTTTGCCAGCAGAGCTCTGAACCAGGGTGAGAAAAACTATCATGTGACAGAAAAGGAGTTACTGAGTGTCGTGTTCGCGTGCGGAAAGTTCCGTACATATATTCTTGGTTATCCCGTCACCGTCCGGACAGACCATAAATCTATCTCGTTCCTTAAGAGATGTAAGCTGACCCATGGAAGATTAACGCGGTGGATACTATTGCTGCAAGAATACGACCTTAAGTGGGAGTATATCCCCGGAAGGAAGAATGTCGTCGCGGACGTATTGTCTAGAGTTGACATTGACAAGCAGACGTTCGAGGGAGAGAAGGAGAGTATTCTGAAGGTGTACCATATTCTCAGCAGCAGCGCCGGTCTACAATCAGTTCTAGAACAACTAAGCACACACCAACAAGCTGACCCGAAATTAATTACTATTATCTCAAGATTGGAAGCAGGAGATGAGACCATCTCCCGATATTACACTATACATAAGGGAATCCTGTTTTCCAAACCATTATTAATTAAGGAGGAGTGGAAGGTAATAATTCCAACCCATATCGAGAAAGAGATAGTGATCAGTTATCATGTTCGATATGGGCATATGGGCGCTTTAAAGGTGGTAAAGGCCCTGGAAGAAAACTGCTATATAAAGGACATCAATCGGAAGGTACGGAGGTATATTAGAAACTGTCGCATTTGCCAACTCGTAAAAACTAATAACGAGAAAAGAGAAGGGCAGATGATTCCAATAACATCGCAGTCTAAACTTGAGAAGGTATTCCTGGATATCTGCGGGCCATTTCCCCGCAGTGGAGGCCGCCACCGATACAGATATATCGTCATCATTATGGACCATTACACTAAGTTCGTAAAGCTATACCCAGCAAATCGGGCGACTACGAAGAAAGTTCTTAATATCCTGATCGACCAGTACTTTCCAACCGTCAGAAAACCGGTATCGATCATAACCGACCACGGAACGCAATTCAAGGGGAGGAGATGGCGGGATACACTGCTGTCCATGGGGGTTCACACATACAAGACATCCGTATACCACCCAAGCAGTAACCCGGCCGAAAGAGTCTTGCGAGAGGTGGGGCGCCTATTAAGAACATATTGCCATGATCAGCAGAGAAGGTGGCAAGAATACTTGGAGGCCACTGAAGAATTCCTCAACCTGGCCTACCATCCTGCCATAGGAATAACCCCATACTCCGCGATGTACGAGAGACAACCCCCTAGAGAGATTGCAGATATCTTGGAGTTCCCCAGAGAACATAAATATAGATTTGATAAAATTCAATTTTGTAATAAGGTGGCCGAAGATCAGGAGAAACGGCGGAACAAATACAATAAATGCATGGGTAAGGTTATTCATTATACCGTTGGAGAGAAGGTGTTGTTGAAGAATAGGGAATTACCCAGTTCCCTAGAGGGGATAACAAAAAAGTTATTGCTCCTGTATACTGGTCCCTATATTGTCTCAAAAGACAATAACAACAACACGTACGAAATCAAAGAAATAAGTTCAAGTAAAGTCAAGGGTGTTTTTAACCAGGCATCCATGAAGAAATTTTATGATTAAAAAACCTCCAAATTCTAAAAAGAAATATAAGCACATATTATCTACAATTATTAGAAAATTTTATGGATAGAAGATATATAAGATAGAAATTAAATCCTCAAAATTCCAAAATACATGTAAGCCAATCTTACATAAAGATTATTTGAAAGAAATTATTTGAAAAGAAGAATAATATAAGAAGGGTTTGGACTTAAATCAGCCAAATTCTAAAAAGAAATATAAGCACATATTATCTACAATTATTAGAAAATTTTATGGCAAGAATATAAGAAGAAGATAGAATTTAAAAATCCCCAAAATTCTAAACATAATGTAAGCCCATTACATACAAGTTATTTGAGAAGGAACATTTTGGAAGAAGATATATAATACAGAATTTTTGATGTAAATTATCCAAATTCTGAACACAATGTAAGCAAACCTTACATCAAGATTATTTAAAGGAAAACCATTTAGAAGATATGCACAAGAATATAAGATTAGAATTTAAAAACCCCAAAATTCTAAACATAATGTAAGCCCATTACATAACAAATATTTGAAGAAAAACTTTATGGCTATAATATAATAATAAAGAAGGAGAGAATTTAGAAATAAAACCATCTAAGGTCAAAAACAAGTAAGGACAGATTACTAAATATTTATTTGAAGAGAAACATTTTGACAATAATACCAAGAGAGTTTAGAGAAATAAAACCAGCCAAAACACATGTAAGCCCACCTTACATACAAATTATTTGAGAAAACTTCACAGAATAATATAAGAAGAGTGAATTTTGAATTATGAATGAATCAAGTTTCCCAAACCAAGTATAAGTACAACTTACCAACCAATTATAAATAAAACACTATGGTGAGATAAACTGATGAGATTTCCTACCATATTTATGGTAAACATAGAAGATAATTACCATGGTAACAAAGGATCATAATGGGATGAATAAGAGGAAACAGATTTAGAATTAAAACAAATAATTCTAGACAGTATAATCATGTCTAAGTTCAATATGAAGAGTAAAAACCTTTCCGTAAAATGGTGTTGAAGGAAATAAAAAAGAAAAAAATTCTTTAATACGATTTGAGTGATTGAATAAAATAAAGTACAAAAACTTCTTTGGAATTATGAGAGAATGAAACTTTAAGTGGTATGAGGAGAAAATATGACCTCATAATGAAATTAATAAAAAAACCATCATTTGCAAGTATAATAGCAATGACCGGAATAATGTGAAAATAATGTCAAAGATTTATGTAATTAAACGAATTAATATAAAATGATTTATGAATTAAATGACAATTATGATAATGACAGTTATAAAAATTCTAGAAAATAGAACAAGTGGAAATTTAAGAACAAAGAAACAGTCTAAAAATGTCATAAGGATATGCTACTATAAATAATGCAGATTATAATGAAAAAACCAGAAGGTAATAAAGAATTTATAACCAAAAGATTTATATGATAAGAAAAGTTGAAAAATGTAATAATAGAAGAGCTTCCTACCATAATATCAAATGAAAGAAACATCCAGATAATGAGTCAGAAGAACAACTGAGATAGAAATATTAAAATCTCTGAGAAGTATAATAAGTAATAAGTGAAGTATCCCAAAGATATTTTTTAAATAGTAACAAATGTGTACTATTCTGAATAATTTTTTTTAATCTGTCTGATGATAATTCCAGCAGGATTAATATGTTTTTTGAGCAGAGATGATTTGCCTCTGTACTCAAATATGTGTGAAGTATTGGACAGCAGAGGAAAGTAGCGTACAGTGCCTCTCTGAACTGAACCAGCTCACAAAGTAGGTAACGATAGGGAGAAAATATCCCAAGGAGAAAATACTAAGAAGAAATATAAAAATGAAATAATAAATATGAAACTCAGATGACTATTACTATCAAGGAAGATCAAGTGAGAATGATATAAACTCAAATATAAATAAGAAAATTTTAAAATGGAAGGAAGTCCAAAATAGTAACAAACTTAGAATAATTATCATAAGCAATTGTTTCAGACAAAGCAAGTATAGTCTGAAAAAATTACTTCTGGAGAATGGCATTCTGTAGCGTGACAGAAAATCCACTACATTTTACGTCATATGAAATCATAAAGTTTAATTACACCAACAAATGTTATAATAATATTGAATGACATTTAAATAAATCAGAGGAATGAACCACAATAAAGTAAAAATCCTCACTACATAATATATAAAAACCACTGTTTTAAAAACCAAAGAAAGTATCGAAGCAACTCATCAACTCATAGTATAATACCAGTAAGTTACCCAGGAAGCTCAGAGCAGTAAACCAGTTATATAAGACCATATCAAAGAAAAAAGAGACTCAATTAAAGGGTGGTGAATACCAAAATACCCCAAAAACAAGAAGAGGGAAGAATAAAGTTTGTGAACAGGAAGAAAACACTACCCTGAAACCTGTATAGAAGAATAAAGTCAGTTCAGTGCATAAATTAAATACTCCAAACTAAACCTCAGTCGTGATAACACCAAGTACCTTGGTTTACCCAAGAACGGAAGGAAGACCAGAAGAGTGAAGACTAGACGAGGGACAAGAATGAAGACTAGAAGAGGGACAAGATTGAATACCAGAAGGAAGATACGAAGAAGGACAAGAAAGAAGACAGGAGGAGAGGAAGAAATAGTATGAAAGAAACACCGTTATAAAACCTATTATTATATAAACTACTATCAACCCCAAACCCGCAAAAACTATGCCAAAGAAAGTATAACATACCCAAAATCTTATAAAATGTAATTATTGAGAAAACTAAAGTGTTGTATAGCGTTATAAGAAGTGCACCGACTAAAGCTATTGTGTAATAAAGAAAATAAACTAGTCTTAACGGTCAATGATTACTAAAGGTCTGGTCTGAGATAATAAGACTCAAAATATCAGAACCAACAGTGAAAGTGAATTTGTGTAAGTGTTGTTTTTTTTAAAAAAATGCAATAAACTTAAAGTTGGTGATACTATAACTTAGTAGTATGCTATATCACAACTTTAAAATCTAATAATAAACAGCATAATAAAATAATAAAATGGAAGGTTTCCAGTATTTTATTATTTTAATGTAAATCTATATTTACAAGACATTTGTAAGAAATGATAATAAATAGAGTATGGGAGTTAATGTTTACTGATGTAGGGGATCACAATAATAATGGTTTAAACCAGAAAGGACTGGTACTATTATAGTATGAATAAGTGTAACATGTTTAAATAGACTGTTATTTCACAGTCCTTAAATAAATGTGTTAAATAAATGTATTTGTAAGGTTTATTAGAAAATAAGATTTATGTTATGTGTTTTAAAAAGAATTATGTTTGATAAATAATAACCTACATACCAGTAATAATGTTCTAATAGGTATGCTATGTTAGCTCAAAAATAGTTAAAAGATATATGTTCAAACCATATCTGCAATATGTTCAATTGTGCAGATTGCTAAACCATGTTCATAATTATTTATTTTAATAACTGTAGTGTTAATTAACTACTACACAACACAATAAGTTATAAATCATGTTATTTTCATATAATTGTAATTATGTAAAGTCAGAGGAGGAATTAAGTTTAAATTATTTGAGAAAGAAAGAAATATAAAATTCTAAAATCTAGGCCATTTGGTGAAATCAGAGAACCAAAATAAAATAGTATAATTCACTTAATAAATCCTGTAAACTACCAAGATTTATATAAGATAACACAATTAACCACTACTAGGAATGATCCTATGAATTAAAATGATAATAAGGAAATATACCTTAACATTTTGTAAATTGTCAAAATATATAAATTAATTAATTTTAAAGAGCAATGTCAAATTTACAGATTAACACAAAAAACCAGTTCAAAGGTGTAATTTATATGTATTTAAGGAAAGGAAGAGGAATATGACTAATTAAAATTTATTATAATAGTATTAATAATATTTAAATGGAGGGGATTTTGTATAAAGACGGAAATCCAATTGAGCCTATATTTCCATAAAGTAAAGAAATTTGTTAATTTCCACAAAATATATACAGATATGGACTATAATACATCAATTTAAAGGGAATGAGATGATTAAACCAATAATAAGGTTAATAATTCATAAAAGTGAGGAATAAAATATATAAATTCCATACATAATGTAATACTTTATCATATGTATGGGAAGTCGAAAAATGTTAACAATACTTTTCCAAGGATTAACTGGGCAAGATTTATGACCAAGTTAATTAGTCTTTTGTTGAATATCAAGCTGGACAGTTGTGTGAAGAACGTTTCTTAAAATCGAATTGAAAATGATACTAGTGTTTAGCCATTGAAATCAGTGAAACAAGAGTTAGGCGAATTAAACACTTTTAAAAGCTAAAGCTGTTAATACATTCACGACAATAGTGAAAACAAACACTTAACTACATAATACGAGTGATAGAAACAAGTAAAACACTATATCTCAACTGATATATTCTGAAATTCCTAACCATAACTTGAAAACGTAACCGCAGAAGTTGAACACATAGAAAATAAACTAACTAACACCAGTTTACACAGCACACTTCACCAGAATACACCAAATAGATTAACAGACATATTACACCAGTGCGGGGACATTTTAAACCTTAATAAAAGGAATTTTATTGTGATTTTCTGACACCACGCATATGCTGTGACTTAGTCCAACTCGAGTAGCGGCCATCTTGAAAACGAAACCTGCTTACTACATCGCAGTCACTGACGTCACATCAGTCTTCATTGGTTCGACAAAACATTTATTCTAATATTATATACTGAATTATTTAAAATACTATTGAATAGTAATTATTGTATTTATATTTTTAATTGTTAATGTTATACTTTCTCGTCACCCTTCTCTGACTATTAATTCTAATCGCTCAAAGAACCTGTCTTTTAATATAATATAACATAAAATTTTGTTCTGTATGACACAATCGATAATTCCTGAGACAGAGTCGATAATTGCTCTCCATCGATAAAATATCGATTATTTATTTAAAATTGTAAATAAATCTTTATATTTCCATTATTTTGTATCTGTACTTATTTCACAGGGTAATTTAAGGGTATTTATAAGGCTGAAGGAATTAAGTGAGAAGAATATATTCTATTTTGAACAAGACATAGGACCAGTCAGAAAAGTCACCAATCGATTATTACCTGGAGTTAATCTATTTAACTCCAGACTTGGTGCAAATCTTCAAGAAGTGCCCGACGGTCAATAAATACCTACCTGTTATTAAAATTTTACCAGAACCTTTTAAAAAACAGATTTATCTCTTATACATACCTCTATAAACATAAACAAAATTATTTTATTATTTGAAAATTCTATAATTAGTGAATTTTCCGTATACATTTTATTCTTTTGTAACGACCGGCATACAGCGGTCTGGTGACCAAGTGGCTAACCCAAACAGTGGGACTTGAAAGGATTACAGCCACATAAAAGGGTATTGTTACAATATTAAAGATTACGCAAAGTCAGCATTTCTTATTATATGCATATTTTTCACTCACCCAATCATACCACCTCCATACTTTTATATTTTATTGAGCTCAATTTAATAAAATGCCAATATTTACTTTCCTTTCATTATGCATAGAGTTTCACCACATGGGACGTCTCCTTGTGCGTGCACTGTTTTGTTGTTTTATCGTTTTCACTTTTACATTTTTACTTGCCGAAACTGTCACTCCAATTTTTATTGATCACTGATTATTTACATTATTTATATTTTTTTACGTTCCAATACTAGTTAAACTTTCACATTTTATGATTTGCGGGTGCGGCGAAAACTATTCAGCCGGCGGGCGAGCGAACTGCCCACGTCTGCTGTATTTAGATGTTGTTTGCCAACTGACGTTCAGCGTTACAATTTCTGTTCGGTGACGTCTCGAAAACCAGTTCATTTCGTTCCCCGCCATACGTCTCATCCTCAGTATTGAAAAGTTCCGTTGGGCTTAGTATCACCTTTTCAACTTGCCACGAACTGATTTTCGTCAACAGAATACTTGCGGTGTTAGTCACTGGCTACAAATAGACTCTTGATTTGCTTAATAACCATATATGGTCATGAAGCTCTCACTGGCTATCGCTTCACCTTATGGGTGCCTCATCTTCACATGTTATAAAATTATTATGTAAAAGTATTATGTAAATTTAGCCCCATTACATACCCCATAATAACAAAAATATCTGTAAATACTGAAATTAGTTTGAGGGTGGGCGATATTTTTTTTAGAAATTACCGAACCGAATTCAAGTAAATTATTTTAAACATAAATCTTACAACATGGAAGGTTTTCCATACAGATTTTTTAAAACGTTTTTGCAAGAAACTCGGTAGGCCTACCGTAACTGCTCGGCCTACCTTGATTGTCCACACGCACTGTGAACGCGTGTGTACTGTTCGGCTGCTGGCTGGAGACTGAGACGCTTCGCTTTCATTTTGTGCACTACAATTCAGTTCAAATACGCATTGGAAACCAGTTTTTTCCGGTCACCTCCACCCGTTCCTCCTTTGGATTGACATCATTTGTTTTTCACTTGATCATCATGGCGCCTGGCCGTCTACCGCTCCCAAACTCTGATTTACTTCGTCTTTGTCAACAAAATGCTTTTTGTGTGATTCACTGGCTAAAAATAGAATTCGTTACATAACGTACCGTTACAAGACCCCCCCCCAATGAGAGGTTTTATGTCTTAAAACAAAAACTCTCATTGCCTAAACCTAGGTGTCTCATTGCCTAAACCTAGGTGTCTCATTGAGGATATGGCGCCACGACCCCCCTTACTTCCTGATTAAAAGTTGGGTACTTACCCCCCTAATCCAGTCGCTGTGGTCGCACCCGCATGACTTTACTGGACTTCCCTCTTCAGGATCCCAACACCGTAAAGCCAGACAGGCACTTGGCGACCCTGCCCTGACGAACTGGCCAGCACAGGTTCACCTCCACAGTTCCACACAGATTCTGTGACAACAAAAGCAAAAACATTATCAAATGGTCTTTCATAAATCCATATCCTTGCACTGATTTAGGTTCTTTCTAGAAGTACTGATTTGCATTGACCAAAGTACTGATTTGTAGTATCTGTAGTATCTTAACACTCAAATAACATATTACAATTCAAAAGTAGATATCCTTATGCTAAAATAACACAAATTATTTAACCCAAGTAACATCTCAACGTACATAAGTATATAACCATATATCTAAATACAGTTGTAGATCATATTGCTACGACAGCGTAGAACAATCTAGGCGTTTATCGAATGTCCCAGAAAGATCTCGACGTAAGCGTGTGGTGTACGTGGTACTAAACGCATGTTGCGAGAAATTTCTCGACTTTGCCAGCCTTCGCTCGGGCACTCGGACTGTGTCAAGGCCGCAGCAATTACGTAGTTCGCGAGAGATAAGACGCAGTTTGGAAGCTTCTGGTGTGTGTTAGCTAACTATAAATACATCGCGTCGCGGCCTTAGTTTTTCAGATCAATGCGAGATTTTTGACTGTGCGGTTCGAGAGTATAAGTGCGATATATTTACAGAGCGGTTCGGGTTATTACGGTGTACGTTCAAGTAGTTATTAGTGAAGTGTTGCGTTTTATATTCGGACGGTATAATTGTAATACAGTTGAGTTTTAATATTAGTGGACATTTTATTGCGTATGAACAATTTCATTTGATTTGTTGTAGACACTGTGTTGTTAATTACGAACTGTTTTACTATAACAATTAAAGGTGTGATTAGTGACTTAATTGGTGTCTTGTACTTATTTTGTTTCCACTGTACCTACGACGATCGAGTAGACCGTCGTAACAGTGGTGTCAGAACTGGGATAGAACGGTTAACAGTGGAAACAGTGGACGCTTTGTACAAGACGAGTGTGATTCGTAATTAATTGATAAACAATGGATGCCAGTCAGATGATGGAAAATTTACAGGCGCTGCTGTTGCAGACAGAAAAACGACAGGACGAGAAACGCAGACAGGAGGCGGAGGAGGCAGAAAAACGACAAAAAGAAGAATGAATACAAGAAAGAGAAGAAGCAGAAAGACGACAAAAAGAAGAACGAATACAAGAAAGAGAAGAAACAGAAAGACGACAGGATGAAAAACGGAAGCAGGAAGCAGATGACATCAAGGAGTTAATACAGCAGCAAAAGCAGACACAAGAACAAACCGCTGCAGAGTTGGGTCTCCTACGAGGTGAGCTTAATAAGCAAGTAACTAAAATATCGGAGGTACAAGAATCAATGACATTAAAAATAGCTGAAGTAGAAAAATCTGTCTTGACTGTGGAGGAATCGATGTCTACAAAAATATCTGTTATAGAAGAATCTGTGTCAAATAAAATATCTGCAGTAGAAAACTCAATGGCAAACATAAGAGAACAAATTAAAACTGAAGTTGAACAGTGCATGAAGATTCAACCAAAACAAATTTCTGAACAGACTGTACCAGTGATCAAGACAGAAAATAAGTTAACAGAGAAAGTCACTTTGCCTGCAGTAGGGACAGTTCATGTCAAAGCTCCAACCTTTGACGGAAGCACTCACTGGGCAACATACCTCCGCCAATTTGAAGCTGCTGCATGCGCAAATAATTGGACAGAAAAAGACAAGGCTGTTTCGCTTGTTCTTGCATTAAAAGGACCCGCGGCAGAACTACTACAGAAAGTGCCACCTGACAGCCAGAACACCTATGCCGAGTTGATAAAAGCTCTGGAATTACGGTATGGTGATAAACATTTGCGAGATGTGTACTGCACCCAGTTGAGAGCAAGGCGACAACATTCCGGGGAAAATCTTCAAGAGTTTGAAGCAAGTATCGACAGACTAATTAGACTGGCCTATCCTGAAGCGCCAGAAGATTTTCGAACGCGTTTTGCGATGCAGACATTTACTGCCGGTGTCCGAGATAACGAACTACAGCAAGTGTTACGAATGGCAAGACACCAGAACAGTGCGGACGCCCTGGTACATGCTTTGCAATTTGAGGCCGCCAAATCAGCATCTGGTTGGACAAGTCATAAAGTGCGCGAGCTAAAAGATCGCGACGGCACAGACGATGAGGAGGAAGAACAAGGAACAGAGACTCGACGGTCGGCGCCACAGAATAAAATAAGAAAGGATGGAAGACCGAAGTGTTATCGATGTGGGAAACCTGGACATCTACAACGAGATTGTCGGGTTAGAATTCAGCAGCAGGGAAACGAGCAATAGTCGGTGCAACGGGGCGTGTGCTGACTAACTGGAGGAACGAAGCCCCTAGAGAATACGCAATTTCTACGCTTCAGAAAAACAGCGGGAGCTTGGTAGTTACCGGATTTGTTCAAGAAAGGCCAACCTCGATTACAGTTGACACAGGCGCAACAGTTTCTATTGTGCGCCCCGACGTGGTGAAAGATCTCAAGCCAATCTGGTGCTCTTGCAGCTTGCGAACAGCTACTGGACGGCCTGTAAAAGTGTATGGAAAAGTGGAGATACACCTACGCCTCGGTAGACTTGAGTTTAATCATCAAGTACTTGTTGCAGACATTGTGGATGAAGCAATTCTTGGTGTGGACGTTATGAACGCATACGGATTTATAGTCGACTTCAAAAACAATGTCTTGAGAATCGGAGGCGAAGAGGTAATGCTATCAACAATGACGACAGCAGAAAAATCGATGGACGTCATAAACCAAGTGGCCGTAACTGTTCCGCCAAACTCCGAAAAGATCATCATGGTTAGAACTGCGGTAGATACTAGGGGCAATCAGTGCTCTATATTCGAACCCCAGGTAGTCAGCACACCGGGCATACTAATTGCCAGAAGTTTAGTAAAACCTGACGAAACCGGAAATGTGCCTATTAGAGTGGCGAATATTTTGGATCAAGCTATCACTTTACAAAGCAATACGCTCCTAGGCAAATTGACTCCTGTGGCCTGGGTAGCCGGAATAACGCAACGAAGACCCAGTTCTTCGGATACTTCTAAATTACCAGAGGAACTGCAAGAATTATTGAACAGATCTTCTAACGACCTCTCAAGTGGTGAGTTAAAAGAACTCGGACAGTTTTTACACGAATTCAAAGATTGTTTTGCAGTTCGGGGACAGTCACTGGGAAGAACCTCTCTTGTGCAACATCGCATCAATACTGGGGACACAACACCGATACGCCAACCTCCTCGAAGGCCTCCATTATCTAAACAAGAGGAGATGTCTCGGTTAGTACAGGACATGTTGACAGAGGGAGTAATTGAACCTTCGTCAAGTGCTTGGTCTTCCCCTGTAGTGCTGGTAGCGAAGAAGGATGGTGGATTGCGTTTCTGCGTAGACTACCGGAGGTTAAATGATGTTACAAAGAAAGACTGCTATCCATTACCTCGCGTTGACGATACACTCGACACGTTGTCCGGAGCACAGTGGTTTTCCACATTGGACCTGAAGAGTGGATATTGGCAAGTGGGTCTTCATCAAGAAGACAAGGAAAAGACCGCTTTCTCGGCCCCAAGTGGCTTATTCCAATTTAACGTCATGCCATTTGGACTCTGTAATGCACCGGCAACATTTGAGAGATTGATGGACCTGATACTCCGAGGCCTGACGTGGAAAACTTGCCTTGTTTACTTAGACGATGTCATAGTGATCGGGAAGACTTTCGAAGATCATTTGGAAAACCTTAAGGAAGTTCTAACTAGAATTCACGGTGCACAACTGAAGCTGAGCCCGAAGAAGTGTTCTCTATTCCAGAAGGAAGTACAGTATTTGGGCCATCTGGTTTCGGCAGCGGGCGTTAGCATGGATCCTAATAAAGTAGACACCGTAAGAGACTGGCCAGTTCCGAAGAATAAACACGAAGTTCGGAGTTTCCTGGGGTTATGCTCATATTACCGACGTTTTGTGAAAGGCTTCGCTACTATTGCTAAACCACTACATGAGCTAACGGAAAATAAACGAAACTTCCAATGGTCGAGAGAGTGTGAACAAGCATTTAGAACGTTGAAGATTGCATTATGTTCGCAGCCAATTCTCGCTTTTCCAGCTTCCGAAGGGAAGTACAACGTAGACACAGACGCAAGCAATACTGGTCTAGGAGCAGTTTTGTCTCAAGTGCAGAACGGTGAAGAACGAGTAATAGCGTATTACAGCAAGACGCTTTCTAAACCAGAGAGAAATTATTGTGTTACAAGAAGAGAGTTGTTGGCAATTGTCAGAGCTTTGGAGCACTTCCATAAATACCTCTATGGGAGAGAGTTTTCACTACGTACCGACCATGCTGCACTTGCATGGCTCTTGAGATTTAAAAAGCCGGAAGGACAGTTGGCAAGGTGGCTCGAACATCTGCAAGAGTACAACTTCAAGGTACAACATCGGCGGGGGCGCCTGCACGGTAATGCAGATGGCTTATCACGAAGACCATGCCCGGAAGACTGCCGACATTGCCACAGAAAGGAAGAACAAAACTCAAGTGAACATGTTCGAGCCATCACTGTAGATTTCCTGGCTGATGGCTGGACAACACAAGACTGTCGACAAGAACAGATGACTGATGAAGACATTGGACCGATCTTGACAGCAAAAGAGGAAGGTCGCCGTCCGGATTGGCAAGATATCTGCCATGGTTCCGAAGTGCTGAAGGGCTACTGGGCACAATGGGAATCTCTCACCTTAGAAAACGGATTGCTGAAAAGGGCTTGGGAAAGTGCAGATGGACGAGACGTGGTCATGCAGTTGATAGTTCCCCGAAGTAAAGTGCAGTCTGTTTTGAAGGAGATGCATGATGGAACATCTGGAGGCCATCTTGGCGTTAACAAAACCCTTGACAAAATACGGAAGCGATTCTATTGGCTTCGTCTTCGCCACGACGTAGAGGAATGGGTTCGGACGTGTGAAATATGTGCTGCAAGCAAGGGCCCACAAACCAGAAGCAGGGGAAAAATGAGACAGTATAACGTTGGACAACCTTTCGAGAGAATTGCCGGACATTGCTGGACCATTCCCAGTTACTGACGATGGAAACCGGTACATCATGGTTGTAGGTGACTACTTTACTAAGTGGGTGGAAGCCTACGCAATTCCAAATCAGGAGGTTACCACTGTGGCAAAGCAGTTAGTTCACAACTTCTGTTGCCGTTATGGAGCCCCTATGGAAATCCATACGGATCAGGGGAGAAATTTCGAATCAGGAGTGTTTAAAGAATTATGCCGTCTACTTGGAATTCGAAAGACCAGGACAACGCCTCTGCATCCTCAGTCGGACGGGATGGTTGATAGATTCAACAGGACACTTGAGCAGCATCTTTCGAAAGTTGTTGACGAGAACCAAACAGACTGGGACCAACGTATACCACTATTCCTTATGGCGTATAGATCATCAGTACATGACACAACCGGCATGACTCCAGCAAAATTGGTGTTTGGGCGGGAGATTCGTCTTCCTGGGGACTTGATGTTTGGATCACCTGAGACTCAGTCCCAAGAGCCAAAGAACTATTCCTCGCAATTAGAAAACCAACTGCGAGAAATGAATCGCTTGGTAAGAGAACGGCTCAAGATTGCCAGTGATAAAATGAAAACTCGGTATGACATTCGCAGCAATAGTGTGGGTTTCCAAGAAGGAGATCAGGTCTGGTTGTTCAATCCAAAGCGCCGTCATGGTCGCTCACCTAAGCTTCAGTCTAACTGGGAAGGACCCTACACTGTAAAAAAAAGGATTAACGATGTTGTTTATCGGATTCAACAGGAAGGACAGCGAAAGTTCAAGGTCGTCCACCTAGATCGCCTGGCTAAATACAAATGTAGAGACGCTTTGCCAGTTCGGGACAAACAGGCTTAAGGAGGGGGCAGTGCTACGACAGCGTAGAACAATCTAGGCATTTATCGAATGTCCCAGAAAGATCTCGACGTAAGCGTGTGGTGTACGTGCTACTAAACGCATGTTGCGAGAAATTTCTCGACTTTGCCAGCCTTCGCTCGGGCGCTCGGACTGTGTCAAGGCCGCAGCAATTACGTAGTTCGCGAGAGATAAGACGCAGTTTGGAAGCTTCTGGTGTGTGTTAGCTAACTATAAATACATCGCGTCGCGGCCTTAGTTTTTCAGATCAATGCGAGATTTTTGACTGTGCGGTTCGAGAGTATAAGTGCGATATATTTACAGAGCGGTTCGGGTTATTACAGTGTACGTTCAAGTAGTTATTAGTGAAGTGTTGCGTTTTATATTCGGACGGTATAATTGTAATACAGTTGAGTTTTAATATTAGTGGACATTTTATTGCGTATGAACAATTTCATTTGATTTGTTGTAGACACTGTGTTATTAATTACGAACTGTTTTACTATAACAATTAAAGGTGTGATTAGTGACTTAATTGGTGTCTTGTACTTATTTTGTTTCCACTGTACCTAAGACGATCGAGTAGACCGTCGTAACAATATCAAAAAAATAGAAAATACTCAAATTCAATGTCTCAACTTTCTAACGATTACATTTTACGTTTACTTTCACCTTAACTGGTGCAATCAATTGACCACAGTTCGTTAACATTCAAGCTCAAATTCCATTAACATAAACTGTCACAATATTTTATAACTTCTCAAAGCTTTAGATTTGCTGCATTGTTCTTTAAAATTACAATGTTACAATTTTACAACATAACCAACTGTTATAATTAACTTTACTCACATCAAATTATAACAAACAATATTGTTATTACAAGGATAAACATTTTATACGTAGCTAGAGTGTCGTAGCTACCCCCTCAATACAATATCTCAGTAACCCATTACAAACCATATAACATGTTTTATAACTACTCACAAATACATCACATTAAAATAACCATTTAAAATTTGAATTTCACATTATAACTTCAGCTCTGATTTTCTATTAAATACTTCAATTATTAAATTTTAATCATTTATAATTTATTATCAGATTCAAATCTCAATTTTTTGAATTTATTACAAAATTCACATCTTACACCATTTCAAATCACTTTAATTACATAATAAAAATTTAGTATAGCCAATTATTCTTCACAATCAGAATGATCAATATTGCACACCACTATATAAAAATTATTCCGATTAGCGCTTTCAAGCTTCCTGATCAGTAACCCATTACAAACCATATAACATGTTTTATAACTACTCACAAATACATCACATTAAAATAACCATTTAAAATTTGAATTTCACATTATAACTTCAGCTCTGATTTTTTATCGTCAGATCAGGAATAGACAGAAAATATTTAATACCCAACCCTTCACCCCTCTCCCTCATCCTGCTCACCCACAACAAACTAAATTAAAAAATGTGAAACGGTATTTGATAAGATAAGGAATAAGAATATAGAAAAAATTCCAGTATTACAGAAAAGCGGAATTTATAAATTAAAATGTAAAGACTGCAACAAAGTGTACCTAGGGGAGACAGGACGAAAATTCGCATGCAGGTCGTCTGACCACAAACGTGGAGCAGGTAATAGAACAACCAATTCGTTATATGCAAGACATTTCATAGAAGACAACCACAAGTTTGTTAATCCTTTGGAAGAATACGAAATTGTAAAAGTAGTAAATAACACAGTTGAAAGGAAGCTTAGAGAGGAGTTAGAAATATTGAAAGAAAGAGAAAAAGGGTTAGACAATTTAATTAATATTAAAATTAAATTTGATAATGAAGAAATATTTTATAACATGATTAAGAAGTAAATGAGAGAGGGCAGATAGATAAGATTAAGAATTATATTTCATAGTACTAATTGGTTGTTTTAAAATAAGGGTGTGTGACTGACCCATGTGTGTGGTGAGGAAGCGGGTAGTTTAAAAGGATGCACACACACACACACACTGAAACACAAGGAATTTACTAGAAAAATATGTAACTGTACAGATGGTGTGACAGAGCTTAGGGGGTGGGGAAGGGTCATTAATTTTTAGTTTGTTGTGGGTGAGCAGGGTGAGGGAGAGGGGTGAAGGGTTGGGTATTAAATATTTTCTGTCTATTCCTGATCTGACGATGAGCTGTGAAGCTTGAAAGCGCTAATCGGAATAATTTTTATATAGTGGTGTGCAATATTGATCATTCTGATTGTGATTTCAACCACTAACACAAATTTCTTCATTAAATTATTCTTCAATCAAAATTATAAACATTACTACACAAAATGCAATATACATACACAACAAAATGTATCCTCAAATACCTTACAATAACAATAACATAACCTAATACATAATACATTTAACCCCAATACAAATTTATATACAATATACTTCACATAAAATATCATTATTCCCCAAATCATTATATCAGCAAGCCAAGTACTAAAACCATTAACCAAATAATCAAATGTCCCTCATCAACATGGGTCTAACCCCCTCATCATAGATTAGTCTTATTGTATGTACACCTTTCGTTATTGTCTACTCTAATCTTACCTCTTTCAATATGATAACCATTTGAATTTGTAGTGTCCACTATATCATAATAATCAAAAGCAGGATTATTCCATAGTATTATATCATATATCTTGTCAACATCGTGTACAGTCAATTCACCCTTGGGATTATTTGTCACAATCAGGTAAGTCACAGTATCATCATCATCATCTACTGCACCAGTTACCCCAGTCTCATTATAAGGTAAGTCATCAATTTTCTCAACTCTCTCAATATGTAAAATCTGCACTAACATTTCATAACCTCTATTAACACAAAAAATTTCTATTTCTCTCTTTCTCCACCTCTCATCATAATACCTACCACAACCCCCTGAACTACCTCACTCCTCGCAAAGGGCACCACAAAATCACTAAAACACCTCCTGGCTATACCAGCTATACCACAAAAAACTAGGGGACCATTTTGAGACACTGTGTCTCCCACATAACCTCTGGAGGAACCTTTGTCCTCAAAAACCACATGTGGAGTCCTTATTCCACTTAAACCACAGGGAAAATTTGCCCTCTGCATCTCATGTTCACCTAGCCTCACTTCACTCTCTCTCTCTCAAACTCATTAACTACCACCTCACCACTAACTTCTACTCCCACTAAAACTTCATCATTACCATTATTCAATATGTTACTCTCTAATACTACCTTTTCAACTATGTTATCATTATTATTTATCATATCATTATTATTATTATTATTATTATTATTATTACTTTCACTAACACCACCTACCTTAGTGTTCACAACCTGATCGTCTTTGTTCTCATTACATTTACCTGCATCTCTTTTCCACTTCTCAGTCCGATCTTTCATTTTTTCAATAATATTACCACAACGTTTGATCATTTGTTTTTGTGAATCAATTAATTCATCAAAACTCTCATTTCGTTTCATTAAATAATACCTTTTGTTGTTTGAATATCGTTTCAGGAAATTTATCACCTTGTGTTTATAATATCTTAACATAAAAACAACTACAACCCTCCTAATACAAATTAAATTAAATTAAAATCATTATACATTAAATCGTTACCAATAAACCAAAACAAACAAATAATTGTCCCACGAGTGCGTTACACTACGAAACATTACCACAAATATATGAAACATAAACATATAATTCCGAAACCTTTTCGCCGTCTACCCTAACCTATCTCTGCGTTTAAGTAGGCCTAACTTATTAAATATTACATAAATTTAACAAGTATCCTGGCAGGGTCGCCACTTGTAACTGTTCAAAAAAATAAAAGTAAAGAAGAAACGAAATCCCGATTATTATTCATTTCGACTTACCTTTAAAAAGTCAGATGATTCTTAAAGTCCCAAGGTCGCCACCACATTTTTTGGAGGAAATGTGGAAACCATTTCACTTTCCCGAAGAAAACAATTTTGATGAATAAACAAAAACTCCCTTACAGAAAAAATTGCAGGGCCGTTTAGGCGAACTTACTGACACAGAGAATAGGTTTCAGGCAGAGTGCGTAATTAACTAAGCTAACACATTATGATGAGAAATCTGATTTTATTCTACTAAAACACATTATATCTTTTTTTTAATGTTAAAAAAAATATATAATTCAAAACCAAAATAAATCAAAGGAAAATCTTCAATGGCAAATCAGTACGTTTTTTAGCACTTACTTACTACAGCCTTTGTTCTTTCACTCGCTCTCACACGCTATTGAGATCTCATATTCTGTTTGATATTATTTCTTTACTCACATAAAAATAATTTTATTTAAAAAAATGAATTTTCTACATTTGCGGGAAACTGGTTATGTCCTTATTTTGTACTTATCTCTTCCGACGGGGAGTCTTGTTGCACAATAAGTCCTAATTCACTTTCCCGACAAAAAATCACAATAATATTCTGAAAGTTCAAATTTATGTTTACACTTTGTTACTATTTAATTCACACATCTATTACCATTTTTTAAACTTTTTTGCAAGAAACTCTGTAGCCTACCGTAACTGCTCGGCCTACTTTGATCGTCCACACGCACTGTGAACGCGTGTGTACTGTTCGGCTGCTGGCTGGAGACTGAGGCGCTTCGTTTCCGTTTCTGTGCCACAATTCAGTTCAAATACGCATTTGATACCAGTTTTTTCCGGTCACCTCCACCCATCCCTCCTTTGGATTGACGTCATTTGTTTTTCACTTGATCATCACGGCGCTTGGCCGTCGATCGCTCCAAAACTCTGATTTACTTCCTCTTTGTCAACAAAATGTTGTATGATTCACTGGCTAAAAATAGAATTTGTTACAACAACGTACAATACGTACAACACCCTAAATGGAAAGTTTATTACCAGAATTAGACATCAGTATAATACCTGTACTCTGGTGATTAAATAAATTGTTACTACAGTAACTTAAATAACATTCAGATAATCATTGTTTGTAGTACTTCATATTATGACCTTTAAAACATATAGATTCACAACTTATCAACATAAATTTAAAATATTTTTGTAAGTAATTTTCACTCCATCTAATGCATATTGTTACGATGGTCTACTTGACATCGTATGGTACAGTGGAAACAAAATACAAGACACCAACTACATCACTAATCACCAGCTTTAATTATCACAATTAAACAGTTTGTAATCAACAAGATAGTCTCTTACAACAAATCAAATAAAAATTGTTCACACGCAATAATAATGTCTACTAATATAAAACACAATTGTATTACAATTGTCCAGCACAATTATAAAAACACGTAACACTCCACCACAATACGTCGAACCGCACTGTAATAATTCGCAACTCAAACTCACTGTGTAATCACCTGATAATAACTGAACTAAAATACTACGACCCCATTCCAATAAATTGCAATTCAAACTGAAATGAACGTCGATGAGTACTTGTATTTATACCCTGCTGAAATACCAGAATATTCCATACTGCACATTAACAATAAAGGAAAACATTAGAGCGTAATTCATTGCGGCCTTGACACAGTTCGCGCCGCTTCTGGCACGGTCTAGCTAATGTGTTGAGAATCACGTACACACACACACACACACATTACAGCCGGATTCCACTGGAACATTCGATAAACATGTAGACTGTTCTGTAATGTCATAACAATATTTATATTCTTGTTATTGTTACAGCAGATGAAGAAAACTCATCATCGGGATTTTTTGGCTGGATGTTTGGCACCAGGTAACACAAATTTAAATGTATTACAATTCCAGGGGAATTTTGTGCATGTTATGATAGACATACCGTAATGACGGTCCACGTGTAGACCGGAAGTTAACAATTTTTGTCATTGATATAAAAATTTTACCATAGATCAGTCTCAGTTGGTATTATGTAGTAGTAAACCAATTACAGCCCAATACCCAGGGGCGGACTGGCATCCCTGGGGCCTTCTGCAGCTACACACACTGTAACCCCTCTTTCCTTTTTTTTATGCTTTATAAAAAAAAACCTTTTTTTTTTTTTTTTTTTTTTTTTTTTTTTTTTTTTTTTTTTTTTTGAAAGAGAAGCCACTAGTTATTTAAAACTAGGCGAGAGCCTAGAGAAGCCAAAATGCGCTGGGTCCAGTATGACGGGACTTGCAATTAAACTCAGCTGTTAATTAACAATAACAATTTTTTATTGTTGCCCCCATAATTCATTACATGCAAGTATCACATAAGTATCACATTCCAATCAGCAATAAACAACAAAATACATAATAAATAAGTAGTGTTCACATGTCCTTAATTGTGTAAATAGACAATATCTATGTATATATATATCGAGCAACATCCCATAAATTATATAAATTCCCCCCCTTTACTAACACTTAACATTTACATCACATATAGAAACACAAAGACACATAGACTCATAATAGCATCACAATACCCATGTTCGACCTGACCGACAGGCAGTATTTCGATAAAGCCCCAAAACCAGCAATCATAAATATTTAACTTCCAGTCACAATAATTGATCAACTTCCATTAAATTAAAAAAATGTTAAAACCCCCAAAAGGATGATAATGACTAACAAAAGCATAAAGATAGGCCGAACAGCCCATATGCATTGATAACATCTGATAAATTGCCCATTATGAGCATATGAAAATCTTTAAGTTTCTTGCACAGTATATAAGTGGGAAAACCCTCATCACCTGAGTTTAAGCAATTGGCATGATTTTCTAAAATGCTAATTTTGTGTTACAAATCCCTATGGATACATGTATCAGGAAATGGTTCCTTAATGAAAATGATTTAATTCAGCTGCCAAGAATCAGTAGCATCAATATGCTTTTACAAGATCAAAATTATCAGTATATGCCCACAAAATATAAAATTTCTTTTCTCTTAAAGTCAGACATCTGTGTATAACTGATTCTATAATAACTGCCTGTTGTATTCTAGCAGATGTGGAAGCGCGCCAGCATGTGCCAGACCATGTGTGACAGGAATCAGACCTGCCTTAAACTGTATGAACATGTGCCTAACTAAAAAAAAACTATGTCCATTTTACCCCCAGAAAACAGCCTGAAAAACGAAACCCCCAGCCCTTACTTGTTAAACCGAAATGAAATTAAAATATGAACCCGTTCTGAACCAGCCGGAACAGAACCCATAACATGTGACTTAATTTTGTATTGAATAGTGTAATGACTCTAAGGCTCTTGTATATATATACAAAAATTTAAGAGTAAAAAAAAAACTCTGGCACGCTCCCCCAGTGCAGCACACAATTACAATCATAGTACTTAGATTTATGGAGTTATATCATAAAAGTCACATAATGTTCCTAATGCATGTTCAGTTGACACACCCCAGAGCGGACTGTCTAGCAGCGTGGGCACATGGTTTAAAAAGAAAATAATTTGTCACTCAGGTGAACAGCAGGCCGGGCCAATGAAAAATAAAAGAGTTTATATCACCTTAATTGTGCGAGTAGGATGCATCCTGTGGCTGGTTAACAAACTCCCCCTTCCGAACAGGTGCGTGTAGGATGGCTCATGGCTGATGAAGGTGTAGTTACATCAGCCGAGACCAGAATCTCCGACTAGGACGAGAACCCTGGGAAATTCACAAAAGATTAGAAATTCTGTTCGCTCAAATATGCACCCAAGTTCAAGGTAATAACCTCAGAACGGGCCTTCCAACCAACTCAAGATAGAAGCATAAAGTTTCTGTTTCTGTTTTTTTTTTTTAAATGGTCTGAGAATAATCAAGTCTGCAAGGTGATAATGAATGCACAAAATTAAAAAAAAAATTAAATTAAAGAGTGTCTAATAAGAGTCACTTGCACTTGCTTCGACCAGCGCCGACATAACTAAACAAGTTGGCCTTGCCACGTGGTAACACAATTATCGCAATTTGCCGAAAATGACCACATTAAATGCACTTACAGTTACACACAAACAAAATATAAATAGTTTTTGATCTGAGGGTGGTCTCACAATTTATTTTAACCGCCATAATTAATTAAAAAGAACACTCTTGCAGTCTATTGCATGCACGTCTATTGTGTGCATAACTTGCACAATTCAACTCCGTCTATACGTACTGACTTTAGCTTATAAATTTACATAATGCTTTACCAAATAATTACAGTGACTCTTGTATAATAATAATTGAGAAAAAAGATATGAGCTGTATATACTGAACATTGAATAAATCTTTTACAACACACACACTGCCCGATCGCACCAAGTACATTCTTCTTTCGCATTCGGCTGAATACATTTCCGTTAAATTATTTTCTTATTATTGAAGCATTCTATAGCATGCTGTAATTTACTTACCGGGAAGTCTCATAAATCTAGCTTGCCATTAGGATGAGTAGACTACGCAATAATGTCTGTTCGGGTTGGGGAGCCTGCTGATTCCTTGGCGAGAGCTGAAATCGGACTGAACGTGCACTTACAATACAACCAACAGCAAAATTTTGCCACGAGATGGCGCAGGCAGATTCAACAGTGCAGACCAGATATCGGCGTACTAATCGACATTTGTACTCGCGTTTATGTGGAACAAAATTTATAAACCTTCGATCGCCGGGTTAGGCAAACACCGGCACACCCCCACCCCAAAAGGGCAACCCGGTTGCCCCACACTTGAACTCGGGAGAGTACCCTGCAGTGTACCCCCTTCCAAAATGAACCTAGTGGACCTGTTGATCATGGCGCCCCAGCGGCACTTGCTCTCAGGAGAACAGAGGCTCAGAAGGAAAACGAAAGAGATGAAAGAAGACGTGTACTGTGTACGTGTGCGGGTGCTGCGCGCTGACCTGATCAGGGCCAGCCCACAGCAAGAAGGGACAGAGAAGAAAAGACGAAAGAGAAGTTCAGGAGCTCCCTGAGTTCTGACCTCCTGAGGCTTGTCCACTCAAGCCTGAACATAAATGCCACCCCAACAGGGCCACTTGGCCTATATTCTTACGGGAGGGATTCCCCAATATGAAACTAATTTTCAACAATACCGTCAACTCATATGGGAAGGGGGGAAAAGGGGAAATGATGGTCTCCATGATGCAACGTTCCCAACACTTGACCGGACGCAAATCAATGCTACTCGTCAATCTGAGAATCACCCAATATACAAATAAGTTTTACATGTGTGCTCCAAGGGCATGCCCAAAACTTACCGCGTCGACGAAGTTCACAACCGACCTCGTCAACGCGACAAGTTTCGCTCCTCTCTCTAACTCCTTTTTTTTTTTTTTATTGCTTTTCTAATTTTTTTGAATTATTTTTTTTTGATTTTTTATGTTTTTTTTAGGGGAAGGTTAGGAAATCGGGACGACGGAAAGGGCAAGGATGATTGAAAGGTCCTGGGCTGGGACTAAAGGTAAGGACATGGCTCCCTCCGGAAATAAGGACGAATGGAGGAGGCCAAGGCTCGCGCAGGCAGGGGCGAATCCCTGAAGTAGACGAACCCCACTGGGACTGTGGGAAACATCTACCCGCTACCCTACTTGCCGATGTTTGTTCCCTAACATAATTTCTTCTTCCCCTGTTAATTTCGTACTTCCTTGTTTTCGGTGCTGTAGCTGTTGTTACCATCTTCTCACTTGCCACCCCCCTGTAGCCTCCATTACTTCCGGAATATTCAGGCTTTCTAAACGTCTCTTGTGTTCTCCTCCAACCACCATGTTTGTCCCTTTTACATCTTCCTAACAAACCACTGGAGTATTGGACATCTGTAGCATCTCTTCCCCGGGACTCGCCAACCTCCTGGACCGTTCTTGAAACCACACACAGCCGTTCATGGTCCGCAAAACAACGTGGACGGTCCGCGAATATCAAACGAGATCTCTCTTGGGGATTCAGTCCTTCCAGAATTGCTTGTATAACTTCTGTTTCGGGCAACCCCAACCTTAATATACGGGCAGCTTTCCTTACATCGTGCACGAAATCCCCCAACGCCTCTCCGTTGGCCTGTAGGCGATAGAATAACTCAAGCTTAAGCTGGGCACGTCGTCGATGGGGTATGAAGAAATCCAACACTTCCCCATGGAAAGCATCGACACTACCGCCCCGACGCAGAGTGTTGGTGACCAACCCTGCCAATGAACCCCGGCAATACGGGTATATAAGGGACAAGACCTCCCCATCGGACACCCCCAGGAAATCTGCCAACTGCAGAACAAGATCTAAGAAAACCAGCAACTGCTCCTCATCTATTCCATCTAACACTGAAAGTTTCTGGAGAACTGAAAGAGGGTGGGGCAATTTCTGATAGCATGCCGCCGCCAGAATTGCACAATTCAGAACAAAGAATAATAAAACAAATCCCCACTAAACACCTAACACAAACATGACCTACAAAAACATATTCACAAGAATCAGAAAAAAACCCAAGTACTATCCTTCCTTTGAGCGACCCCCTGGGTTCTCTAGCGCTGCGGAGACCTGGCCTACTTCTGAACCACCCACTAACACCACAGAAGGAGACAAGCAACAACCAACACATAACTAACAGAAACAAACTAGTAATCAGAATTCCTAATTTGCGAACTAGTAATCCGAATTCGCAACACAGGAATTTAGTCGGTGACGGTACCGACTTCCGATCGGGCCATACCGCATCCCGCTAATGCCACACACTATACTCCGATCTCGAATCAGCAACATTCTATCACCCAGGCAACGCTTGAGACCCCCCGGCAGTTCAACATCGCAAATTTTCCGAACACAAATACCCGCCCCATTGGTGCGATCAGACTCACAAGTTAGGCAACCTAACCTAGCATACACGGGCATATACCTAAAAAAACAATAACCTAGTATTTCCGAGTTTGCAAGCCCCGTCACACCCAAGGACCCAAGGGTTCAACCTAGAATGAACCACGCTCTGCTACCATTTGTAACCCCTCTTTCCTTTTTTTTATGCTTTATAAAAAAAAAATTTTTTTGTATTTATTTTTTTTTGAAAGAGAAGCCACTAGTTATTTAAAACTAGGCGAGAGCCTAGAGAAGCCAAAATGCGCTGGGTCCAGTATGACGGGACTTGCAATTAAACTCGGCTGTTAATTAACAATAACAATTTTTTATTGTTGCCCCCATAATTCATTACATGCAAGTATCACATAAGTATCACATTCCAATCAGCAATAAACAACAAAATACATAATAAATAAGTAGTGTTCACATGTCCTTAATTGTGTAAATAGACAATATCTATGTATATATATATCGAGCAACATCCCATAAATTATATAAATTCCCCCCCCTTTACTAACACTTAACATTTACATCACATATAGAAACACAAAGACACATAGACTCATAATAGCATCACAATACCCATGTTCGACCTGACCGACAGGCAGTATTTCGATAAAGCCCCAAAACCAGCAATCATAAATATTTAACTTCCAGTCACAATAATTCATCAACTTCCATTAAATTAAAAAAATGTTAAAACCCCCAAAAGGATGATAATGACTAACAAAAGCATAAAGATAGGCCGAACAGCCCATATGCATTGATAACATCTGATAAATTGCCCATTATGAGCATATGAAAATCTTTAAGTTTCTTGCACAGTATATAAGTGGGAAAACCCTCATCACCTGAGTTTAAGCAATTGGCATGATTTTCTAAAATGCTAATTTTGTGTTACAAATCCCTATGGATACATGTATCAGGAAATGGTTCCTTAATGAAAATGATTTAATTCAGCTGCCAAGAATCAGTAGCATCAATATGCTTTTACAAGATCAAAATTATCAGTATATGCCCACAAAATATAAAATTTCTTTTCTCTTGAAGTCAGACATCTGTGTATAACTGATTCTATAATAACTGCCTGTTGTATCCTAGCAGATGTGGAAGCGCGCCAGCATGTGCCAGACCATGTGTGACAGGAATCAGACCTGCCTTAAACTGTATGAACATGTGCCTAACTAAAAAAAACTATGTCCATTTTACCCCCAGAAAACAGCCTGAAAAACGAAACCCCCAGCCCTTACTTGTTAAACCGAAATGAAATTAAAATATGAACCCGTTCTGAACCAGCCGGAACAGAACCCATAACATGTGACTTAATTTTGTATTGAATAGTGTAATGACTCTAAGGCTCTTGTATATATATACAAAAATTTAAGAGTAAAAAAAAAACTCTGGCACGCTCCCCCAGTGCAGCACACAATTACAATCATAGTACTTAGATTTATGGAGTTATATCATAAAAGTCACATAATGTTCCTAATGCATGTTCAGTTGACACACCCCAGAGCGGACTGTCTAGCAGCGTTGGCACATGGTTTAAAAAGAAAATAATTTGTCACTCAGGTGAACAGCAGGCCGGGCCAACGAAAAATAAAAGAGTTTATATCACCTTAATTGTGCGAGTAGGATGCATCCTGTGGCTGGTTAACAAACTCCCCCTTCCGAACAGGTGCGTGTAGGATGGCTCATGGCTGATGAAGGTGTAGTTACATCAGCCGAGACCAGAATCTCCGACTAGGACGAGAACCCTGGGAATTCACAAAAGATTAGAAATTCTGTTCGCTCAAATATGCACCCAAGTTCAAGGTAATAACCTCAGAACGGGCCTTCCAACCAACTCAAGATAGAAGCATAAAGTTTCTGTTTCTGTTTTTTTTTTTTAAATGGTCTGAGAATAATCAAGTCTGCAAGGTGATAATGAATGCACAAAATTAAAAAAAAAATTAAATTAAAGAGTGTCTAATAAGAGTCACTTGCACTTGCTTCGACCAGCGCCGACATAACTAAACAAGTTGGCCTTGCCACGTGGTAACACAATTATCGCAATTTGCCGAAAATGACCACATTAAATGCACTTACAGTTACACACAAACAAAATATAAATAGTTTTTGATCTGAGGGTGGTCTCACAATTTATTTTAACCGCCATAATTAATTAAAAAGAACACTCTTGCAGTCTATTGCATGCACGTCTATTGCGTGCATAACTTGCACAATTCAACTCCGTCTATACGTACTGACTTTAGCTTATAAATTTACATAATGCTTTACCAAATAATTACAGTGACTCTTGTATAATAATAATTGAGAAAAAAGATATGAGCTGTATATACTGAACATTGAATAAATCTTTTACAACACACACACTGCCCGATCGCACCAAGTACATTCTTCTTTCGCATTCGGCTGAATACATTTCCGTTAAATTATTTTCTTATTATTGAAGCATTCTATAGCATGCTGTAATTTACTTACCGGGAAGTCTCATAAATCTAGCTTGCCATTAGGATGAGTAGACTACGCAATAATGTCTGTTCGGGTTGGGGAGCCTGCTGATTCCTTGGCGAGAGCTGAAATCGGACTGAACGTGCACTTACAATACAACCAACAGCAAAATTTTGCCACGAGATGGCGCAGGCAGATTCAACAGTGCAGACCAGATATCGGCGTACTAATCGACATTTGTACTCGCGTTTATGTGGAACAAAATTTATAAACCTTCGATCGCCGGGTTAGGCAAACACCGGCACACCCCCACCCCAAAAGGGCAACCCGGTTGCCCCACACTTGAACTCGGGAGAGTACCCTGCAGTGTACCCCCTTCCAAAATGAACCTAGTGGACCTGTTGATCATGGCGCCCCAGCGGCACTTGCTCTCAGGAGAACAGAGGCTCAGAAGGAAAACGAAAGAGATGAAAGAAGACGTGTACTGTGTACGTGTGCGGGTGCTGCACGCTGACCTGATCAGGGCCAGCCCACAGCAAGAAGGGACAGAGAAGAAAAGACGAAAGAGAAGTTCAGGAGCTCCCTGAGTTCTGACCTCCTGAGGCTTGTCCACTCAAGCCTGAACATAAATGCCACCCCAACAGGGCCACTTGGCCTATATTCTTACGGGAGGGATTCCCCAATATGAAACTAATTTTCAACAATACCGTCAACTCATATGGGAAGGGGGGAAAAGGGGAAATTATGGTCTCCATGATGCAACGTTCCCAACACTTGACCGGACGCAAATCAATGCTACTCGTCAATCTGAGAATCACCCAATATACAAATAAGTTTTACATGTGTGCTCCAAGGGCATGCCCAAAACTTACCGCGTCGACGAAGTTCACAACCGACCTCGTCAACGCGACAAGTTTCGCTCCTCTCTCTAACTCCTTTTTTTTATTTTATTGCTTTTCTAATTTTTTTGAATTATTTTTTTTTGATTTTTTATGTTTTTTTTAGGGGAAGGTTAGGAAATCGGGACGACGGAAAGGGCAAGGATGATTGAAAGGTCCTGGGCTGGGACTAAAGGTAAGGACATGGCTCCCTCCGGAAATAAGGACGAATGGAGGAGGCCAAGGCTCGCGCAGGCAGGGGCGAATCCCTGAAGTAGACGAACCCCACTGGGACTGTGGGAAACATCTACCCGCTACCCTACTTGCCGATGTTTGTTCCCTAACATAATTTCTTCTTCCCCTGTTAATTTCGTACTTCCTTGTTTTCGGTGCTGTAGCTGTTGTTACCATCTTCTCACTTGCCACCCCCCTGTAGCCTCCATTACTTCCGGAATATTCAGGCTTTCTAAACGTCTCTTGTGTTCTCCTCCAACCACCATGTTTGTCCCTTTTACATCTTCCTAACAAACCACTGGAGTATTGGACATCTGTAGCATCTCTTCCCCGGGACTCGCCAACCTCCTGGACCGTTCTTGAAACCACACACAGCCGTTCATGGTCCGCAAAACAACGTGGACGGTCCGCGAATATCAAACGAGATCTCTCTTGGGGATTCAGTCCTTCCAGAATTGCTTGTATAACTTCTGTTTCGGGCAACCCCAACCTTAATATACGGGCAGCTTTCCTTACATCGTGCACGAAATCCCCCAACGCCTCTCCGTTGGCCTGTAGGCGATAGAATAACTCAAGCTTAAGCTGGGCACGTCGTCGATGGGGTATGAAGAAATCCAACACTTCCCCATGGAAAGCATCGACACTACCGCCCCGACGCAGAGTGTTGGTGACCAACCCTGCCAATGAACCCTGGCAATACGGGTATATAAGGGACAAGACCTCCCCATCGGACACCCCCAGGAAATCTGCCAACTGCAGAACAAGATCTAAGAAAACCAGCAACTGCTCCTCATCTATTCCATCTAACACTGAAAGTTTCTGGAGAACTGAAAGAGGGTGGGGCAATTTCTGATAGCATGCTGCCGCCAGAATTGCACAATTCAGAACAAAGAATAATAAAACAAATCCCCACTAAACACCTAACACAAACATGACCTACAAAAACATATTCACAAGAATCAGAAAAAAACCCAAGTACTATCCTTCCTTTGAGCGACCCCCTGGGTTCTCTAGCGCTGCGGAGACCTGGCCTACTTCTGAACCACCCACTAACACCACAGAAGGAGACAAGCAACAACCAACAATACCTAACATACATAACATCAAACATCAATCCGACACACCCGTCTCACCAACACATAACTAACAGAAACAAACTAGTAATCAGAATTCCTAATTTGGGAACTAGTAATCCGAATTCGCAACACAGGAATTTAGTCGGTGACGGTACCGACTTCCGATCGGGCCATACCGCATCCCGCTAATGCCACACACTATACTCCGATCTCGAATCAGCAACATTCTATCACCCAGGCAACGCTTGAGACCCCCCGGCAGTTCAACATCGCAAATTTTCCGAACACAAATACCCGCCCCATTGGTGCGATCAGACTCACAAGTTAGGCAACCTAACCTAGCATACACGGGCATATACCTAAAAAAACAATAACCTAGTATTTCCGAGTTTGCAAGCCCCGTCACACCCAAGGACCCAAGGGTTCAACCCTAGAATGAACCACGCTCTGCTACCATTTGTAACCCCTCTTTCCTTTTTTTATGCTTTATAAAAAAAAAATTTTTTTGTATTTATTTTTTTTTGAAAGAGAAGCCACTAGTTATTTAAAACTAGGCGAGAGCCTAGAGAAGCCAAAATGCGCTGGGTCCAGTATGACGGGACTTGCAATTAAACTCGGCTGTTAATTAACAATAACAATTTTTTATTGTTGCCCCCATAATTCATTACATGCAAGTATCACATAAGTATCACATTCCAATCAGCAATAAACAACAAAATACATAATAAATAAGTAGTGTTCACATGTCCTTAATTGTGTAAATAGACAATATCTATGTATATATATATCGAGCAACATCCCATAAATTATATAAATTCCCCCCCCTTTACTAACACTTAACATTTACATCACATATAGAAACACAAAGACACATAGACTCATAATAGCATCACAATACCCATGTTCGACCTGACCGACAGGCAGTATTTCGATAAAGCCCCAAAACCAGCAATCATAAATATTTAACTTCCAGTCACAATAATTCATCAACTTCCATTAAATTAAAAAAATGTTAAAACCCCCAAAAGGATGACAATGACTAACAAAAGCATAAAGATAGGCCGAACAGCCCATATGCATTGATAACATCTGATAAATTGCCCATTATGAGCATATGAAAATCTTTAAGTTTCTTGCACAGTATATAAGTGGGAAAACCCTCATCACCTGAGTTTAAGCAATTGGCATGATTTTCTAAAATGCTAATTTTGTGTTACAAATCCCTATGGATACATGTATCAGGAAATGGTTCCTTAATGAAAATGATTTAATTCAGCTGCCAAGAATCAGTAGCATCAATATGCTTTTACAAGATCAAAATTATCAGTATATGCCCACAAAATATAAAATTTCTTTTCTCTTAAAGTCAGACATCTGTGTATAACTGATTCTATAATAACTGCCTGTTGTATCCTAGCAGATGTGGAAGCGCGCCAGCATGTGCCAGACCATGTGTGACAGGAATCAGACCTGCCTTAAACTGTATGAACATGTGCCTAACTAAAAAAAACTATGTCCATTTTACCCCCAGAAAACAGCCTGAAAAACGAAACCCCCAGCCCTTACTTGTTAAACCGAAATGAAATTAAAATATGAACCCGTTCTGAACCAGCCGGAACAGAACCCATAACATGTGACTTAATTTTGTATTGAATAGTGTAATGACTCTAAGGCTCTTGTATATATATACAAAAATTTAAGAGTAAAAAAAAAACTCTGGCACGCTCCCCCAGTGCAGCACACAATTACAATCATAGTATTTAGATTTATGGAGTTATATCATAAAAGTCACATAATGTTCCTAATGCATGTTCAGTTGACACACCCCAGAGCGGACTGTCTAGCAGCGTTGGCACATGGTTTAAAAAGAAAATAATTTGTCACTCAGGTGAACAGCAGGCCGGGCCAACGAAAAATAAAAGAGTTTATATCACCTTAATTGTGCGAGTAGGATGCATCCTGTGGCTGGTTAACAAACTCCCCCTTCCGAACAGGTGCGTGTAGGATGGCTCATGGCTGATGAAGGTGTAGTTACATCAGCCGAGACCAGAATCTCCGACTAGGACGAGAACCCTGGGAATTCACAAAAGATTAGAAATTCTGTTCGCTCAAATATGCACCCAAGTTCAAGGTAATAACCTCAGAACGGGCCTTCCAACCAACTCAAGATAGAAGCATAAAGTTTCTGTTTCTGTTTTTTTTTTTTTAAATGGTCTGAGAATAATCAAGTCTGCAAGGTGATAATGAATGCACAAAATTAAAAAAAAAATTAAATTAAAGAGTGTCTAATAAGACTCACTTGCACTTGCTTCGACCAGCGCCGACATAACTAAACAAGTTGGCCTTGCCACGTGGTAACACAATTATCGCAATTTGCCGAAAATGACCACATTAAATGCACTTACAGTTACACACAAACAAAATATAAATAGTTTTTGATCTGAGGGTGGTCTCACAATTTATTTTAACCGCCATAATTAATTAAAAAGAACACTCTTGCAGTCTATTGCATGCACGTCTATTGCGTGCATAACTTGCACAATTCAACTCCGTCTATACGTACTGACTTTAGCTTATAAATTTACATAATGCTTTACCAAATAATTACAGTGACTCTTGTATAATAATAATTGAGAAAAAAGATATGAGCTGTATATACTGAACATTGAATAAATCTTTTACAACACACACACTGCCCGATCGCACCAAGTACATTCTTCTTTCGCATTCGGCTGAATACATTTCCGTTAAATTATTTTCTTATTATTGAAGCATTCTATAGCATGCTGTAATTTACTTACCGGGAAGTCTCATAAATCTAGCTTGCCATTAGGATGAGTAGACTACGCAATAATGTCTGTTCGGGTTGGGGAGCTTGCTGATTCCTTGGCGAGAGCTGAAATCGGACTGAACGTGCACTTACAATACAACCAACAGCAAAATTTTGCCACGAGATGGCGCAGGCAGATTCAACAGTGCAGACCAGATATCGGCGTACTAATCGACATTTGTACTCGCGTTTATGTGGAACAAAATTTATAAACCTTCGATCGCCGGGTTAGGCAAACACCGGCACACCCCCACCCCAAAAGGGCAACCCGGTTGCCCCACACTTGAACTCGGGAGAGTACCCTGCAGTGTACCCCCTTCCAAAATGAACCTAGTGGACCTGTTGATCATGGCGCCCCAGCGGCACTTGCTCTCAGGAGAACAGAGGCTCAGAAGGAAAACGAAAGAGATGAAAGAAGACGTGTACTGTGTACGTGTGCGGGTGCTGCACGCTGACCTGATCAGGGCCAGCCCACAGCAAGAAGGGACAGAGAAGAAAAGACGAAAGAGAAGTTCAGGAGCTCCCTGAGTTCTGACCTCCTGAGGCTTGTCCACTCAAGCCTGAACATAAATGCCACCCCAACAGGGCCACTTGGCCTATATTCTTACGGGAGGGATTCCCCAATATGAAACTAATTTTCAACAATACCGTCAACTCATATGGGAAGGGGGGAAAAGGGGAAATTATGGTCTCCATGATGCAACGTTCCCAACACTTGACCGGACGCAAATCAATGCTACTCGTCAATCTGAGAATCACCCAATATACAAATAAGTTTTACATGTGTGCTCCAAGGGCATGCCCAAAACTTACCGCGTCGACGAAGTTCACAACCGACCTCGTCAACGCGACAAGTTTCGCTCCTCTCTCTAACTCATTTTTTTTTATTTTATTGCTTTTCTAATTTTTTTGAATTTTTTTTTTTTTTATTTTTTATGTTTTTTTTAGGGGAAGGTTAGGAAATCGGGACGACGGAAAGGGCAAGGATGATTGAAAGGTCCTGGGCTGGGACTAAAGGTAAGGACATGGCTCCCTCCGGAAATAAGGACGAATGGAGGAGGCCAAGGCTCGCGCAGGCAGGGGCGAATCCCTGAAGTAGACGAACCCCACTGGGACTGTGGGAAACATCTACCCGCTACCCTACTTGCCGATGTTTGTTCCCTAACATAATTTCTTCTTCCCCTGTTAATTTCGTACTTCCTTGTTTTCGGTGCTGTAGCTGTTGTTACCATCTTCTCACTTGCCACCCCCCTGTAGCCTCCATTACTTCCGGAATATTCAGGCTTTCTAAACGTCTCTTGTGTTCTCCTCCAACCACCATGTTTGTCCCTTTTACATCTTCCTAACAAACCACTGGAGTATTGGACATCTGTAGCATCTCTTCCCCGGGACTCGCCAACCTCCTGGACCGTTCTTGAAACCACACACAGCCGTTCATGGTCCGCAAAACAACGTGGACGGTCCGCGAATATCAAACGAGATCTCTCTTGGGGATTCAGTCCTTCCAGAATTGCTTGTATAACTTCTGTTTCGGGCAACCCCAACCTTAATATACGGGCAGCTTTCCTTACATCGTGCACGAAATCCCCCAACGCCTCTCCGTTGGCCTGTAGGCGATAGAATAACTCAAGCTTAAGCTGGGCACGTCGTCGATGGGGTATGAAGAAATCCAACACTTCCCCATGGAAAGCATCGACACTACCGCCCCGACGCAGAGTGTTGGTGACCAACCCTGCCAATGAACCCTGGCAATACGGGTATATAAGGGACAAGACCTCCCCATCGGACACCCCCAGGAAATCTGCCAACTGCAGAACAAGATCTAAGAAAACCAGCAACTGCTCCTCATCTATTCCATCTAACACTGAAAGTTTCTGGAGAACTGAAAGAGGGTGGGGCAATTTCTGATAGCATGCCGCCGCCAGAATTGCACAATTCAGAACAAAGAATAATAAAACAAATCCCCACTAAACACCTAACACAAACATGACCTACAAAAACATATTCACAAGAATCAGAAAAAAACCCAAGTACTATCCTTCCTTTGAGCGACCCCCTGGGTTCTCTAGCGCTGCGGAGACCTGGCCTACTTCTGAACCACCCACTAACACCACAGAAGGAGACAAGCAACAACCAACAATACCTAACATACATAACATCAAACATCAATCCGACACACCCGTCTCACCAACACATAACTAACAGAAACAAACTAGTAATCAGAATTCCTAATTTGGGAACTAGTAATCCGAATTCGCAACACAGGAATTTAGTCGGTGACGGTACCGACTTCCGATCGGGCCATACCGCATCCCGCTAATGCCACACACTATACTCCGATCTCGAATCAGCAACATTCTATCACCCAGGCAACGCTTGAGACCCCCCGGCAGTTCAACATCGCAAATTTTCCGAACACAAATACCCGCCCCATTGGTGCGATCAGACTCACAAGTTAGGCAACCTAACCTAGCATACACGGGCATATACCTAAAAAAACAATAACCTAGTATTTCCGAGTTTGCAAGCCCCGTCACACCCAAGGACCCAAGGGTTCAACCCTAGAATGAACCACGCTCTGCTACCATTTGTAACCCCTCTTTCCTTTTTTTTATGCTTTATAAAAAAAAAATTTTTTTGTATTTATTTTTTTTTGAAAGAGAAGCCACTAGTTATTTAAAACTAGGCGAGAGCCTAGAGAAGCCAAAATGCGCTGGGTCCAGTATGACGGGACTTGCAATTAAACTCGGCTGTTAATTAACAATAACAATTTTTTATTGTTGCCCCCATAATTCATTACATGCAAGTATCACATAAGTATCACATTCCAATCAGCAATAAACAACAAAATACATAATAAATAAGTAGTGTTCACATGTCCTTAATTGTGTAAATAGACAATATCTATGTATATATATATCGAGCAACATCCCATAAATTATATAAATTCCCCCCCCCTTTACTAACACTTAACATTTACATCACATATAGAAACACAAAGACACATAGACTCATAATAGCATCACAATACCCATGTTCGACCTGACCGACAGGCAGTATTTCGATAAAGCCCCAAAACCAGCAATCATAAATATTTAACTTCCAGTCACAATAATTCATCAACTTCCATTAAATTAAAAAAATGTTAAAACCCCCAAAAGGATGATAATGACTAACAAAAGCATAAAGATAGGCCGAACAGTCCATATGCATTGATAACATCTGATAAATTGCCCATTATGAGCATATGAAAATCTTTAAGTTTCTTGCACAGTATATAAGTGGGAAAAACCCTCATCACCTGAGTTTAAGCAATTGGCATGATTTTCTAAAATGCTAATTTTGTGTTACAAATCCCTATGGATACATGTATCAGGAAATGGTTCCTTAATGAAAATGATTTAATTCAGCTGCCAAGAATCAGTAGCATCAATATGCTTTTACAAGATCAAAATTATCAGTATATGCCCACAAAATATAAAATTTCTTTTCTCTTAAAGTCAGACATCTGTGTATAACTGATTCTATAATAACTGCCTGTTGTATCCTAGCAGATGTGGAAGCGCGCCAGCATGTGCCAGACCATGTGTGACAGGAATCAGACCTGCCTTAAACTGTATGAACATGTGCCTAACTAAAAAAAACTATGTCCATTTTACCCCCAGAAAACAGCCTGAAAAACGAAACCCCCAGCCCTTACATGTTAAACCGAAATGAAATTAAAATATGAACCCGTTCTGAACCAGCCGGAACAGAACCCATAACATGTGACTTAATTTTGTGTTGAATAGTGTAATGACTCTAAGGCTCTTGTATATATATAAAAAAATTTAAGAGTAAAAAAAAAACTCTGGCACGCTCCCCCAGTGCAGCACACAATTACAATCATAGTACTTAGATTTATGGAGTTATATCATAAAAGTCACATAATGTTCCTAATGCATGTTCAGTTGACACACCCCAGAGCGGACTGTCTAGCAGCGTTGGCACATGGTTTAAAAAGAAAATAATTTGTCACTCAGGTGAACAGCAGGCCGGGCCAACGAAAAATAAAAGAGTTCATATCACCTTAATTGTGTGAGTAGGATGCATCCTGTGGCTGGTTAACAAACTCCCCCTTCCGAACAGGTGCGTGTAGGATGGCTCATGGCTGATGAAGGTGTAGTTACATCAGCCGAGACCAGAATCTCCGACTAGGACGAGAACCCTGGGAATTCACAAAAGATTAGAAATTCTGTTCGCTCAAATATGCACCCAAGTTCAAGGTAATAACCTCAGAACGGGCCTTCCAACCAACTCAAGATAGAAGCATAAAGTTTCTGTTTCTGTTTTTTTTTTTTAATGGTCTGAGAATAATCAAGTCTGCAAGGTGATAATGAATGCACAAAATTAAAAAAAAATAAAGTAAAGAGTGTCTAATAAGAGTCACTTGCACTTGCTTCGACCAGCGCCGACATAACTAAACAAGTTGGCCTTGCCACGTGGTAACACAATTATCGCAATTTGCCGAAAATTACCACATTAAATGCACTTACAGTTACACACAAACAAAATATAAATAGTTTTTGATCTGAGGGTGGTCTCACAATTTATTTTAACCGCCATAATTAATTAAAAAGAACACTCTTGCAGTCTATTGCATGCACGTCTATTGCGTGCATAACTTGCACAATTCAACTCCGTCTATACGTACTGACTTTAGCTTATAAATTTACATAATGCTTTACCAAATAATTACAGTGACTCTTGTATAATAATAATTGAGAAAAAAGATATGAGCTGTATATACTGAACATCGAATAAATCTTTTACAACACACACACTGCCCGATCGCACCAAGTACATTCTTCTTTCGCATTCGGCTGAATACATTTCCGTTAAATTATTTTCTTATTATTGAAGCATTCTATAGCATGCTGTAATTTACTTACCGGGAAGTCTCATAAATCTAGCTTGCCATTAGGATGAGTAGACTACGCAATAATGTCTGTTCGGGTTGGGGAGCCTGCTGATTCCTTGGCGAGAGCTGAAATCGGACTGAACGTGCACTTACAATACAACCAACAGCAAAATTTTGCCACGAGATGGCGCAGGCAGATTCAACAGTGCAGACCAGATATCGGCGTACTAATCGACATTTGTACTCGCGTTTATGTGAAACAAAATTTAAAACCTTCGATCGCCGGGTTAGGCAAACACCGGCACAACACGTATTTGTTTGCATATACTTTTTTGAATTATTTATTTACTCTTTATAGATACATGGTATGTACAGTATTTACGTAAGTGAATGTTTTAATAGAAAACATACAGGACAGTTTATTTGATTATTTAGACTTTAACATAACCAGCCTTAAAACCATAATTACCTACTATAAAAGTTTCTACTGAAAAGAAAATTTATACCCAACAAATCTACATAAAATCCCAATTAAAAATATTCCACAGTGTATTATGGCGGTGGAGCCCCATTGTCACTCTCTCCCACCAATCAATAGCCACAGTAGCATAACTTTTTTAACCTGGCCCTCCTACAAATTTATGCTATGGGCCCCCTTTTGAATATCGACATAAGGCCCTGAGGTCCTCCCAGGCCTTCGCGCCTCCCAGCCCTGAATGCTGCAATAACATTCAAACAAAAATGACAAGAGCCTACTACTCATCGCGTCAGTCAGTTGCCATGCGGCGCGCCTCTACAGTAACCGCCTTCGCTTTCCTCCATTAGTAAATAGTAAATAGGCTGTATATAAACAAGGCTGAGAAGTGATCACTTCCAATCTGACCAAAATAAATCGTGAAGATTTATTTCCAACAATATTTAGATGAGAAAAGGTTTTTAATACCGGTAAAAATATATATATTTCTTGTTTTTTCTCAAAATAAAATATTCATGGCTCAGGGGCCTCCTGAGCCTCCTCGGGATTTGGAGACCTCGGCGATCGCCGACCAGCCGACCTGGCCAGTCCGCCCCTGCCAATACCCTATAATCTAAAATAAATGAAGAAAAAGTGGCTGTAGATGTAAAAAATTATAGCACCCAGTTACTGTATTGAAAAACAGAAAATTCAGTTAAGGAAACGTATTGAAAAAACCAGTTAAGAAATTTTAGAGTAATTTTACATTACATAAATATACTATGTACTGCGTATTAACAATTTCAGGTTGGCATGGGTTTTTCTGTTATATATGCTAGGAGTTGTACAGCTTTTGTCTTGTCAGGCTTATTATATGGATGAGTGAATGTTTAAAGACACAGAGTTGTGCTGTCAAAGAAATTTTATAGTTTCTTCACTCATTCAGTCCACTTAACACCAACATGTTAAAATAAATTGAGTACAGTAAGTTTACTATAAATATGCCTTCACTGGAAAAATTAAACATAAAACTGAATAAAGTGAAGGTTGTAAAACTACTCATTTGAAAATGTTTGCCATTCATCTATATAACTCAATTTGTATAAAACCCATAAAGCACTTTGGGTGACAATACTAATATAAAAGACGTTCAGTAATAACATTGATAGCTGAACGATACTGAGACTGATCCATTTACATATGCAGACACTATCTACTGGTGAAATATGAAAGTAGGATGTACTTCTAAAGCAACTACGCACGCACACACACACACCTATTTTCAGTATGACTTTAATGAATATTGTATTTTGTCAAGTAGTTTGTTTTTTTTTAATATCAGATATATATGTTCATATATTTGCTTGATCTCTGTATTGAGAAAATTTTATTGTGTGTTCATTGTTATGTTTGTTATTTGTAAAAAAAATTGTTTGTATGTTAACAAAAATGAGTATGTATATGAAAACTTACAAAGTATGTTATAATTGTTTTGTAAATAAAAATGAGTCACCATTTGTAAGAAAGAATAAGAAAACTTGACTAATTTTAAAGTAGACTTTAAAACCAGTAAGATTATGTTTAGGATATTGCCATGATCAACTGAAATTCTTATTTTTAAAATGTATTGTTTTTAATTTGTTTATATTTTCGTATTGCTCATATCCTATTCTGAATAACTACACTGTCTTCAGTTTCTAATGAATCTTCTCTTTTTAATGGTGTAAGAGTTAGGACACAAGGTAGGACAAATGTTCCTGCTTCTCAGTTGGGGAATAATAGTGCACTTGATATAGGCTATATCTGTAACATTTAGTTATTTCAATAACAGAGAACTTCTTCTGTTACTGTACTGTACAAGTTGGACCAAATCGTCACAGACATGTAGATAACATATTCGTTTAAAATGAAGTATAAAGATTGTTGACTTAAACCTGTATCTAATTATAGTTTATAATTTTATTTATTTAATAGTAAAAGTAATTTAACAAGTTTTTTTTTGTATATTGAATAAAATGTTAATTTTTATAAATTACTAGCGGACCCGGCAATGCTTCGCTATTGCTAAATTTGAGTGTTCAAATTATAGCAATAATTTATACGAGGTGTGTTCAAAAAAAGACGGAACTATTTGTGTAGCACGTCAACCTGCGTGTAGAGCAAGCTGCACAATTAAGTGCTGCTAGCGACAGGTTTTGACGCCGGAATGCCGTTTTCTCCATCCCGTCATGACTATCAGTCTTCGAGCTACACGCGCTGTAGTGGGCACACACAGTCCGGCGGATTTATAACGAATGAGAATGATGATCAGAACACAACGTGTGTGTATAAAACTTTGGTGGTAACTTCATAAAATCTTAGCAGAGCAATGTCCATTGCTTTCCAAAGTTGTCATTACCATTGGCATTGGTACGCAGTTGTTGACCGATTTCAAAATGTGTCTCTTTCTGATCGTCGTCAACAAACGCAGTAAGAATTTTTTCAGTGATACGATACATTTAAATTTTTCGATCACAATTTAATTTTACAATCTTATATGGATGCACATTCTCTCAGAAAGTCTCGGCAGTTAAACGACGATGTACAATTACCACATCACGAGCTCTCTTCCCCCCATAATCTTCGATATGGCTTTGATCTGTATCGACCATTGTTTTGGCCCTCTTTAAAAATTCTTAAAATAATCGTTCGGCTCATGCATGCCTCCGCGTATGCATAATTCAAAACCAGAATGTCTCTATTAATGTTTTTAACCTAGTTTTGTCGCAAAATTTCATACGCACACGTTCTTGCGGTCTTTCTTAATCGCTTTGTCACTAATCCGCCGGCCAGCGTGCGCACGTCCCCACTCAATCTGATATACCTCAAAGACTATTGCTAATAGCGGAACAAAATAAGTGGCAGTTTGTTGTCAAAAACTATTGATAGTTGTGCTCAAAGTCGCGGCGAGTTGTTTGTGCGGGTTGATTGTGTTATTCAAAGAGTTCGGTCTTTTTTTGAACACACCTCGTATATATTCAATCACTTTCTGCTACAGTTCGTTTCTTGATATATATAAAGTAATTTAAAATTTATGTTTATATTACCTCAAGATGTTTGTTTTTCCTATTCGGAACATGTTTCGAGAGCTCCCATACTCTCACCTTCAGCCTTCGCGATCTTGCGTCTGGTGAAGTATTTGTGTGTTGGCAGGATACTATTAAGGTTTCTTGTTGGTCTCTGGTCTTTTAAAGTTGTATTATTGTGTGTGATTGTGGTATATGTATTTGTATTTTGTGTATTTTCAATGTTGAGTGCTTTGAATATTGTGTCATGTTTTGTATTGATTTGTAATTGTTCAGGTATAAGTTTGTTTTGTGTTTTATGTTTGTATATTTGTAAATTTTCCCAAATGTTCATTATGGTGCCTTTGTGTGGTATATGTTTTATTAGTGTCATATTGGTTATGTCTGGGAATTCATGTCCTGTGTTTATTGTGTGTGTGGCTAAATTGGATTTATATATTTCTGGTTTTTTGTATGCGTTTAGGTGTTCAAAATAAGTTTTTTCAGCTGTTTTTTGTTTGTCCTATGTAACATTTATGACAAAGCTAACAAAACTATTTAAAAACCCAGATATAAAAATAACATTCAAAATGAATAAAAATAATTTACAAAAACTAAATAACCCACACAAAAAAGATAATACAACAACTAACGGTATATACAAAATTGAATGCCAAGATTGCAATAAATAAAAACATGGATTCTCCAAATTCAATCCACATACTTGCAACGATTGACCTTGTGATTTGTTTATCGTTATTGCAAAAGCCAGTTTAATTGGAAATTGCAATCGTTTGAATTGGAATGGCATATCTGTTGGAATCATTGGTATGCGTGGTAGCAGCACATCTTCTCCTTTGAATTTGCCAGTTAAAATTGTTGCTTCGATGCATTTTTTAACAATTTCTTGACTGCCAATCTGGTACCATTGCAAAGACGGGGTGGATCAATGTTTCTAAGAAGAATGATAGGAACACCAATCTTCAAATTTATGATGTGTGGTGGCAATCCAGCTAAATCAAGTGAATTCAAGAATTCAGTTGGCTAATTTACTGCTTCATCTTGATTCATAACAGTACCTACTGATTTATAAGTATATGTTTCGCCTGGTTACACTGTTGAATGATGATGTTAATAACATTTACATCCACATTTTTTGCAGCTAATATTGCACGTTCACTTAACGACTGATGACTTTTGTAATGTTGTGTGATATCTTGAAATACGCATTGAATCAATTCTTCTTTTGAGTGTGTGATACTATAAAAATCGGTTGGTAATTTAATGCAGCCTGTTGATTCATCAATTGTAATTTTGCCATTTCCAGTATCCAATAATTGTTTTGCAAAACTTCTGCAGAAGCATCGTTTTGCAATTGAACACGCATGTTTGTCGTCAATGTAAATTTATTAACCTGTCTCCACAAATTTGATGCTTTTAAACACGCATTCAGTTCATCAGCTGGTGTTGAACATGGTATAACAGGTAATGTCTGACAAAAATCACCTGCTAATAATATTAGCGCACCACCGAATGGCTGTTCGTTTCCACATAAATCTTGCAATGTTCGATCCAATGCTTCCAACGATTTTTTATGCGCCATTGTACATTCATCCCATACAATTAACTTGCATTATTACAATACTTTACCCATTCATGATGTTTTTGAAATGTTGCATGTTGGTGTTTCAATGTATTGCATATTCAATGGCAATTTAAGTGCTGAATGTGCTGTTCGACCACCATCCAATAGAGTTGCCGCAATTCCAGATGATGCGATTCCCAATGCAATATTATTTTGTGAACGTACGGTTGCCAATATCTATCAATGAAATGAGAAATGTTTTTCCTGTGCCACCTTGTGCATCCAAGAAATACATTCCACCACGTTGATCATTTATTGCTTGCATTATCATATCATAAACTTGTTTTTGTTGTTGAAGTAATTTTTGAATATTTGATTGTACAAATACATTCAATTCATTGATGTCGAAGCATTGTTCGTGTTGTAATTCACTATCAAATATGTCATTTACCAACCGATTAGGTGATGTCATTCCCAGTTGTGCTAATGCTTTATTAACGATTGCCAAACATTTGTCTTCAATCAAAATCAATGCTTCGTTATACATTTCTGGTGTTAATTGCACGTCACGGTTTAAACATCTTATACGTAGTCGGTGCAGAATATCATCAGTCATACAGTCTTTATATTTTTCCCATAATTCCTTTGGATTTGATGGTAAACATGTAGATAATATGATTGCAAATAACGTACGTATTTGATTTGGATGAGCAGAAATTGATGCGTCAGCAAGTGAACTATCCCAATGTGCATCGTTTTCAAGTAAATTCAATTTTTGACATGCTTCTCGATATGTTGCACACAAACGACCATCAACTGTTCTTAAATTTTGAAATGATGTTGGTCCACGAACGTTAACCAATAACAAACGCAAATAATAACATTCTGCATGATTTGGATGAACACTATATAATCTTCCCAAAGCCTCTGTTGAAAATAAATCTTGGTGACCTTCAACTGCTTTTCCTTGTTTGCGTCGTTGAAATTCTTTTTTTGATGCATTCCAAGTAAAACATGTTGGTATTTCAGAATATAATAATGTTTTGGCAAATGTATCAGTTTGGCATAATGAAAAAAATGCAGTTAATGTTGGTGGTGGTGGTCTTGCTGCTCTTTCTCATACATTTTCTGTTGTAAAATAAACACGTTGCCCATTTTCGAGATGAACTGCCAAATGAACAACTGTTGGATGTCGTTCATGTATTGAAAATGACAAAATACACCACACTCCTTCATTGCTACTAATATACCATCCCATTTGATACTGATTGATTTCATCAACAGATCCATTCTCACTTGATACTCCAAAAACAGCCATATCACTTCCTTTGTTGACATATTTGCAAATGTATTTGATGGATTTTACAGAATTGCAATATTCAACATTGATGTGTGCTTTGAACGTTTTTGATAGTAGTGGTAAATATGGCACAACCCAACGATTATCAGCTTCAATGTCTTCGTTTCTGACTTTTAAAATTATCGATTTACCATTTTGATTGGTTGATCAACGACGATATTGTGGATAACCATTATTGCCAGTAATAGTTTCTGGAAGCAATGCTCTTGGATAACGTTTTGTGCATTTTCCATCAGCCATACAGGGTGAATTCATGTTGTGAACACCACATGGACCATGAATCATATTTTTTGTGACAATTTCAAACAATTCAGGATCGACATTCGAATCGGGAATTTCAGCTGAAATCACATTATCAATCTCGTCGGGTGTAATTTTATTGATCAACCAAATCAAAATGTGGGCATGCGGTAATCCTCGTTTTTGCCATTCAATGGAATACATCCAGCAACGTGTCTCTCCGAACACATGATGTTTAACAATGAAATCCATTAATGATTTCAATTTTTGCTTGAATACAGCAGTAATATCATGACAATCTGCTGACGATTGACCGGGCAATAGATGTTCTTTGATCTCAGTCCATGTCGGATTACATGTGAATGTAATGAACAAATCAGGACGACCGTATTGACGAACATATGACATTGCATCTTGTGCGTATTGATGCATGTGTCGTGGACTCCCTCTATATGTTGCTGGTAATATTGTAATTCTCCCAATATCATTGACATTGCCATCATTGTTTATTGCATCACGCAATGTATATTCTTCAGAACGTAGTTTTTTCTGATTCATGCGAATATATCACAAACGTTCAGTTTCAATCTTTGCATAATCTCAACAATGTATTGATGAAACAATTGACGACATTTTAAAATGTGATTTTCTTCATGTTCACAAATCATCAGTCTGTATGAATAGTAATTCATAGAACTGACTTTTTTGTTTGTTTCTTCACCTAGAATTAAAAAAGTGATTAACTAATTATTTTAATTAATTAATTTATTATTAATTAATTAAATTTATTTATTACCATTTGCTGGATTTATCATTTTGATGTTAAAATGATATCCATCTTCTCCTTCCCAGAACAATATTGGATATTGTAATGCATCGTAGGAGCAGTGAGTTTCTGCAACATGTTGAAGACGATCGTTTCGACGATGAAGTACGATGTCGCGTGAGTCAAATTGTTCTCCAACAATGACTATTGCCACTTCATCGATTGTTGGAGCATTAAATCTTCTTGCGTGTTGCCCAACAGGTGTTTTGTCAGCTCGAATCACAATTTTATGGTTATCGGATGGCATTTGTTCAATGGCTGTTTTGAAAAATGTAATCAATTCGTTGTGTTTATGAAATAAATTTTGCAACGATTCAACTATTTCTCTTTTTGTGGCTTTGTTAATTCCACAACGTTGATTTACTTGATCATTTGAATTTCCAATGAAATAAATTTTCAAAAATTTGTGTTCAGCATCCGGAAATGGTAACAAAGAGCCTGCTTTATGGTAGATTTGACCTTGAATCTTGAATGTTGGCATATAATTGTCAGTTATTACATTCGTTGCACCAAATGAAGTCATTTGAAAGCATGTGTTATAATTTCGTATGTTATTCAAAAAATGCTTCGATTGTGTTGTAGTACCTGCAACCAATGAGAACAATGGCTCAGGTGGTGCATTCAATACTGGCAATTTAACTTTACCATTCAAACAACATATTCCAGGTGCTTCATTTTTGAATTTTAATGCTTTGCAATGTGTGCAAACTTTATTCATACTTTCAACAACAACTGGATGCAAGCTATATTCAATTTCAGAATTATACTGAAATGCTCAAGTGTTACCAATTGATGCAGTCGAATCATTTGCATGCGTAATCGATCGTTTTCACGTTCATTTCGATCAGCATATGACAAATTTTGTCTTAATTCTCTAATTCTTACTCGACTTGCTTCATTTCGTGCTTCATGTTGTTGTGATGATTCAGTAGCATGTGACTGTGACATATGTAATCTATTTTGTTCATTTCGTTGTGCTGTTTCTTCTTCTGTTTCATTTCTTCTTTCTTCTCTCATTCTCTTGGCTCTATTTGTGCGACGACCAATATTTTGTCGTTTTGGTGGCATTGTTATGCAACAACTAAACACTCCTGGCACTAAATTAACACTGTAAAAACAACAGCGCTACCTATTGGATTTTATTCAAACCACTCTCTAAACACTCCTGGCACTAATAAGAACAAACTGTGAAATATTCAGCAAAATCGGTCGAGTAGTTTGTGAGTCTATAGGGCACACACATACGAACATTGCCTTTTATTTATATAGATTATTTATCAGAGTAAAATTTTCAATTTTACAACATTTTTACTTTTATTTTTGGGAGTTCAGTGTTGGAGGTTGTTGAGAGGAGGTTTTAATGGTGTTTGTAAATCATTGCTTAACGCTTCCATGTTTTATGGGGTCCTTGCAATCTATACAGTACTGTCATTAGAATCAGCTCTTTTTGGAACTGTTAGTTAGTTGAGGTTTGAAATACATCAATGAAATTCTGAGAATTTTTGTTATAGAAGAGATATAGCAAAGAAAAGAAGTCAGTTGATTTGAGTACGTACATAGGAGAATTGCTAAATGACTGAGAAAGTGTATATGTATACAACACAGTCTTGCAACATAGCTCAGCTTCTCTTATTCCCCAAAACATTCAACTCTCAAAAATAAATGTATGGATACAAGTTATTTAAACACAGAAGTGGGTAAGATAGGTGTAATAAAAGATTCACTACTCCTACTGGAGCAGTTTGCACAGTTTTCAAAATTTTTACTGATAATTGATAACTATTGTGGTTTTTACAGTTCCTCTTCAGCTTCACAGGACGTCTGAAGATTGAAGGAATCAGGGAATGCTGATCGTTGATTATAACATTAACGTATTATATATAATTGCAAGACATTCAAAGTCAGTTTTGAATGTAGGCCATTGTGCTAGGACTCAGCTCAGTGGTCCAGGCAAACATAGTTCTTGCAGGGCCACTGATTGATTATGACGGCGTATTTTGAGGAACGAAAATGAAGTAATAAATATCAGTAGTTGTTATAATTTTAAATCGGGTTATAATTTCCCTGGGAACCATAAGTTGTATAAATAAACATGTATGATATACTTTGATTCTGTAAGTTTTTTGTCATGAAGCAAAAGATTGTATTACCTGTGTACATAACAAAATATATGTACATGAAAGAGGCCTTTCTTTAAAAAAACTAGAAAGTTTTTTAATAAAAAACTAGAAAGTTTTTTAACAAATATCTCATTACAGTGTGTGTAGTACAAATTTGTTTGCCACCACTTGTGTATAAACCAAATGGTTGTATCGTATTATAGGTGTATGAAACATAACAATAATAGTTCTATTGTTATGCACTACAGATTTCAACCAACATATGCACAAAACTGTAAGTGAATTTTAGGTTCCTATTCTGCCTATTATAATTTAAATAGAAATGCCTTCTAATTTCAGTAATTAATCAGTTGCGTCTTTAATTAAAACATCTGTTTTGCATACCTATTAATCCTTCCAGTCGGTCGCCAAAAAAAAATATTGTGTATAAACTTGTATATCTATTCAGCCCTTTTTTATCCTCTAAGGTTGTGTTTTGTCTATCCGATTTCTAGTACAATTTAAGACACATTCCATATAATCTTTTTTTTCCATTCTTTCAGTTGTCTTGTCTCAATAAACAATTAAAAATAAATGGTAATATTTGTGTGTGCATTTCTCTTTTGGGAATTGAAAGTGGATGCCACATATATTTGGTAATAAATAAAAAGAATTGACAAGTGATATACAGATCTGAAGTTATTACATTTGTTTCCTTTTATTTTCGTAGAGTTTGAAGTATACTTTAAGACTATAAAACAGGTTAATTACCTACCGTCACGCTTTTTGAAATCCGAAAACAGGATTACTCGAGTTTCGACACATTAAGTGTCATCTTCAGATCCTCGATGAATATAAGTTAAAAATACATTTGTTGATGTATGCACATCCCGTCAGATAATAAAAACAACACAAACATAACAACAAAATACTTAAATAATTTAACACATAATAAAACCGAGACAAGACAGAACGAAAACACGATACACGCGGCTGACGCGGACCTGCGCAGGAACACGTTATGCGATAAAATCAATCGATACCGATTTGACCTTTGATAAATTTTATTGATCTGACACAGCTAGTATCTCGTTCGATATCGTTTATTCTGTTAAATAGAATATTATTTTTATGGATCGATTTTTCATTTAAGATGCGATCGTAATTACCTTTAGTGGCCTTATATATTTCAAACCTTTCAAGAATGTCCAGTTTAAGAGATTTCCTGCATTTATGTAATATATCCAAATTCTCACTAATACATTTTATGTTATGATCTTGTGAACTTAAATGTTCAGCAAATGTGGATCTTACTATATTTGATTTAGAGCTTGGGAGGTGTTCTTTATAACGCAATTTGAACGAACGACCCGTTTGTCCTATGTAGAAATTTGAACGATCCGAACAATTAAGCCTGTATACACCTGTACCATCGTATTCATCGAAAGACTTAATTTGATGCGTCCGCGTCAGCCGCGTGTATCGTGTTTTCGTTCTGTTTTGTCTCGGTTTTATTATGTGTTAAATTATTTAAGTATTTTTGTTGTTATGTTTGTGTTGTTTTTATTATCTGACGGGATGTGCATACATCAACAAATGTATTTTTAACTTATATTCATCGAGGATCTGAAGATGACACTTAATGTGTCGAAACTCGAGTAATCCTGTTTTCGGATTTCAAAAAGCGTGACGGTAGGTAATTAACCAGTTTTATAGTCTTAAAACGCTTTTGGAGGCAAATACAATGTATACTTTAAATTTTAGCTTCAAATGATTTCCGCATGTTCCATACTGAAGTTTCAGTGTACAAGACACAGGATGTACTTTATACTGTACACATTATTCTGATAATTAAAGAGGCAAATTTTGAACGTAAACAAGAGAATACATTTTACGTTGTTTCAGGAAAATCTATACAGTGAAACTTCGCTAATTCGGAATTTCTATAATTCAGACTGGGGTTCTCAGTATTGTAATTTTATACGTACATATGTAAAAATTCAAAATCAAGTGTAGATTTAGACTACTTTAGAAGAGAAAGGCCGGAAACACTGTACATAGTGTATTTCCATTAACTGGGAGTATTAATTGGTAGGTCAGCGATAACGAAAAGCAGTGTTGTATAAATTTCCTAGAAATTCTGAACAGTAACGTACAATTCATAACAACGGATATGACTCATACAGACTTTCACATTTGTCATCATTGTGAACGTTCGTCCCATAGCCAGTCACTTTACGTTTTGACTCCGTAGTGTTCATACCTTTTACTGTGTTCAAAAATGAGTAAATGTGGTTCGTATAAATCGCTCACAATAGAACAGAAGATAGAAGTTTTAAAATGTATTGACAAAGGTTATTCGGTTCAGAGTGTTTTACGTGATTTCGGTATCAGTAAATCGACATTTTACGATATTAAAAAAAGCAGATCAGCAATTACAAATTTTTCATTGAATAGAGACTTTGATAGTGCCAGTGAAATTAAGCGAAAACTTCCAAAACTCCTGCCAAAACGTCTGACATTGACGAAGCTGTTTGGACGTGGTATAAACAACAATGAGCTGCTGGTGTACCGATCCGTGGGATAGAATTGCAGACTGCTGCTGAACGTTTTGCTACTCGATTTCAAAACCAAGATTTTAAGGCAAGTACAGGGTGGTTGTTTAGATTTAGAAATCGACATGGCATAGCAAACCAATCGATTTGTGGAGAACTTTTAAGTGCAGATCATGAAGCTGTTCAACCATATAAGGATAAATTATAAAAGATTATTAATGATAATGAACTTGAACCGTGGCAAATCTACAATGCTGATGAGACGGGATTGTTTTGGAAGGCAATGCCAAAAATACACAATCGAGTAAAAAAGAAACCCATACACCTGGACATAAAATAAATAAAATGAGGCTGTCTGCATTACTGTGTGCCAATTCCGATGGTACGCATAAATTAAAATCTATCGTTGTAGGAAAATCTAAAAACCCAAGAGCAAGGAAGAACATAAACGAGACTGATCTTCCTGCAATTTATAAAGCTCACAGAAACGCGTGGTTCAGCTGTGAAATTTTCAGTTCTTGGTTTCATAACAATTTTATTCCATCAGTCACAACATTTCAGATGGAAGAAAAAAATGTTCCTAGGGAAGAAGTTAAAGCAGTGTTGTTATTGGACAATGCTCCAGTGCATCCTGCAGAGGAAATTTTACGAAGTAATAATGGAAAAATAAAATGTCTATTCATGCCTCCTAATACATCGGCACTAATACAACCTATGGACCAGGGAGTAATATATAGTTGCAAATGGCTGTACAGAAAGAAACAGCTACAAGACTGTCTTGTATTTTTTGAAGATGAAGAAGGTTGCAGTACCAGTTTAGGTGAACAGACTTTAATCAATATGAAAAATTACAACATAAAAAATGCTTAATTTAACTGGGCTTCAAGTTGGAAGGAGGTGAAAGCCACGATTATTGCAAATTCTTGTAAAAAACGTCTTAACCCTGAAGATAACGAAGAAGAGGATTTTAATGGAATTGAAGAAGATGATTACAGAAATATTTTAGAAAATGCAGGAGAACATGAGACAAACACGGAAAATATTCGAAAGTGGCTGGATGAAGATGCTGGTGAGGTAGGGTATGTTGTGCAGTCGGAAGAAGAAATAGCTGCTACTATAGAAGGTCGCCAAACTAAGGGACTGATGACAGAGGATCAGAATGGCAATGATGATGACGATGAGGAAGAAAATGATCACGAAGAAAGTGAGAATGTTAAAATAAGTGATGCAGTAAAAAACGTACAATCCTTGTTGAAGTTCGTAGAAATGCCTGCAAACTCTGACTTAAGCAAATATTTTTTTGTTTTAAGTGAAATGAAACAGGATTTTGTGAGGAAACAGCTAAAAACAAAGTACACGCAGAAAAAAGTTAGTGATTTTTTAAGAAGCTATAGGCTTGCTAGAATATAGAGTGTTTTGTATTTAAGTTTTGTTTTGTATGTAAGTTACGTACTACAGTATAAAACTGAATCGAATTTTTTTAGTAAACATCACAAACAGGTAGGCCTACTGTACGTTATTTCTTATTTTATACCTCTTCTACTACTAATTAATAGAGTATTAAATACAGTATTTTTTAACAAGAACATGCAGTAGACCTCTTGTAGATTCAAATTGGGTTTCAGAATGATTTCTTTTATATTGTCTGCTATCGGTAACCGATAGACACGCAAAAACTCGCGATCAGTTCGTAATGTTCTATAATTCGGACTGAGCTTGGTCCGCATTAGTCCGAATTAGCGAAGTTTCACTGTATTACTGCATGTAACAAGTCAGATTTCTGTTTCTGCAGCTGGACTTATTGTGATACAAACTTCAGTCTCTCCTTAATTAATAATAGTTTTTGAGTATGTTATTTTAGTTTTGTTAATTAATTTCAGATTGTTCACTTAATGAAGTTCATAAATAATTTATATTATTTGATGTACAGTATTATATTTATTTTTGTATAATCAAGCAGAGTTAATATACCGGTAATTAAAAAACAACATCGTCAGACACAGTCTAAAAACATTAGAAAAGTGTGTCATAATTTTCATATATTTAAAAAATGGTGACTGCGGTGAAACATTCACATAAGCAGTTCTTATGGTCACAGAGTAACGTAAGTGCCGAGACTATTTGACCATAACTAAGTAATAAGTTCCTATAGATCATTTGTTATTGGCATACAGTAATAACTGTATAAATAATGCTTATATGATTTGTTGTCCATATGTGTTTCTTAGATTTCAATTACTACTGTCTGGTGAAACATAACAATAGGCCTAAACATTAGTGTTGTAAGTGAGGTATTTTTTGTTATTGAATTTTTACTGCGTACTATATAAATTTTTTACATTGTATCCTGTAACATTACAGTAGGACTCTGATTATCCAGATTGACCTTATTGCCAGTATAAGGTTAACTCCAGATAATTGATTAATTAATACTTTGTATTTTACATACTGCATATCATTGCTTAATGTTTAATGAGTACAGTAATGAATTGAAAACTACATATTTAAACAAATACTCTTATTTTACTGATATAAAAGAAAACTGTGAATATGATACATACACTTATTACAAAATATAGAAAAAATCCAAGAATAATGTTTTTGTAAAGAAAAGTCTTAGAAAAAAATAATTTGTAACAGTTTACTTCAAAGTAATTAAAATGGATTACATAGTAAAAAATATATAAATTCATAAAAATTCAAAAAATGTAAGCATTACAATTTTCATTAATTTCAGTAAAAATTTTGTCACAGTTAATACAGTAATTCAAGCGTACCTATAAAACAGAAAAATATGAAAACATTCGAAACTGTATCATGATAATATAATAAACATTGGGAGTAGCCCTGTTACTGTTTTTAGCATTTTAAAATAAGAGTTCCTGTTAAAGCAAAGCAATATCGCACAAGTTTTTTACATTCTTTCCTAATACACATCTGTTGATTTTAAATTGCCTACTGCAGACGTGAGGAATCCAAGTAAATGGATGTCTGGATAATTGGTGTCGTACAGTATAATAATGATGTTAATGATTTTAACTTTCATATTCTGTAAGATGTCAGATCAGAAATCAGTAAGCGCATCAGTTCAAAAAATATAGTTTGACATTGTACAATAATAAACTGGGATATAAATAGTGACAGCTAAAAAGAAAGTAGGTACTGTTCTGATATTTTACTGGAAGTCTTGCACATTTACAACAGTGTCTCATTGCATTGTTGTTATTGTTTTTTTTTTATATTAAGTGTTTTTCATGTTTTGTTTTTGTCATGGCAACTGGATTCTGCTGCCAGCATAAGTTTTCCTTCTATCATGAAGATGCACATTTTATGAGTAGTGTGCGATGATGTATAGTGTTGTTTATTTTTAAACACATACATAGAACTTTTCTAATATTTTATTATTGATTATATGTGTATATGTACACATGTTTGTGTAGTTATTTACAATTGTATTATATGTATAATAATATATTCATAAATAAATATATATTTTAAAAAATGTCTATTTCAATTTTATGATGACATTCATGACTTATCCAATTTTGCACAAGGTGAGCCATCATAACTTATGGTAAAAACAGTCAGAGAATACTTGGCTGTCAGATATCAAAGCAAAAGGTATAATTTTACTCTGGTACAGTTTTATGTTTCTTTTTAAAGTGATAGTTTGGGTTGTGATATTTGTTACTTTATGTGATAACATCTGATCTGACTAAGCTTTTGGCTATTAGTATGCCTAATGTGCTGAGTTGGTTTGAATATAGAACACAATTTTTAAACAGGCAGAACAATAACTGATGACAATTACAGACCTGGATGACTTTCCATATCAATAAATGATGATAACCGCAGTTTATGCTGTGATTCATGAAATCGGCGTTTAACTGTCAAAGAGATTGCTGGAGAAGTGGGCTTCAGCATAGGATCATGCCATCCAAGTTTAATGTAAGAGCTTAACACATCTCACATTTCCACAAAATTCGCAAAGCATTTGTTGACTGATGATCGGAAAGAGAACCATGTTAACTTCAGTCAAGAACTGCTTGAATGGGCCACTGTCAATGAAAACTTCAAAAAAATATCATAACAGGAGATGAACCAGCAACTTGTCCTCATCTGCTCCATCCACCACCAGAAGTTTCTGGAGAACGCCTGAAATGGGGTTGGGCAATCTCTGATAGCATACCACCGCCAGAATTGCACAATTCACAACACACAACAATAAAACATAAATCTCAACGAAATACCGAACACAAACATAACTTACAAATCAGAATAACTCGAGTACTCTTCCTTCCTTCGAGCAGACCCCCGGGTTCCCTAGCGCTGCGGAGACCTGACCCACTCCTGAATGATATTGATATTCTATGTGTGTCACAAACATTCGAGGAGCACTTACAACATTTAAGAAATATTTTTGCAAAATTAAGATGAGCAAACATGACGCTGAATCTACGGAAATCAGAGTTTGGTAAGGAGGAAATTAAGTTTTTAGGTCACCGAATCTCAGTGGAAGGAATAACCACGGACCCAGAGAAGGTAAAAGTCATACAAGAATTTCCAACTCCAAAGAACTGCAAGCAGCTAAAGTCATTTCTAGGTTTAGCTAACTACTATCAGAGGTTTACAAGTAAATACGCGGAAAGTACTGTTCCATTGTTGAAGTTGTTAAACAAAGGGATTAAATGGAGGTGGACAAGGGACCACGATGAGGCGCTACAAGTGAAAAGTCTTTTTATAAATACTGTAGTATTACATCATCCAAGGGTAGGAGAAAGATTTTATTTGCAAACAGACGCCAGCAATATTGCTATAGGAGCACACTTGTATCAGATGGATGAGAAAAGCGGTATTCAGATTTGTAAGTCGCACACTTAAAGGGGCGGAATTAACCTATTTTACGACAGAAAAAGAGCTATTAGCGATAGTGCATAGCCTGTCAAAGTTTAGAAGTTATATTCTGTGTGCTAAACTTACTATAATCACCGACAATAAGGCGTTAGTATTTTTATTAAAGTGTAAATTGCTAGGTGCTCGTCTGACTCGTTGGATCTTGGCTATACAAGAGTACCAGTTTGAAATACAGTATTGTAATGCGAAAGACAACTTGGTAGCAGATGTACTCAGTAGAAATCCACCATCAGAAAACAACATGGATACATAAACAGTAAAAGTAGTAGCACCGATGTAGGTATTTACGCGGTAAAGCATGTAACAAAACCGGAAGTAGTTGGACGACTTAAGGAAATAGGGACCCATCAACAACAAGACCCTAGGATTAGTGTAGCTTGGAGAAGTGCGGTTACCAACACCAAACCAGGATTTTCCATATATGAAGGGAAACTATATAAGCTATGTTCCCATAAGTGGGAATTATTATTACCAAGCTGTATGATGGAGGAACTTATTTGGGAATGCCACTTGTCATTGGGCCACGCTGGATTTAAGAAATGCCATCGAGCCTTAACAGAAAGCTTCATTGGAAAGGGGTTAGCAAAACGCATGAAAAGATTATTGTCTACTTGTGACCTGTGCCAGAAGTGTAAACACCCGAACTTATCTACCAGAGTAGAAATGCAAACAATCCAAGCAAAAGAGAAAGGAGAGCTATTAGGTATGGATTATTACGGGCCTCTACCAAAAGCAAAAGGAGGGGTAAAGCACATTCTAGTAACAGTAGATTTCTTTTCTAAATTTGTCAAACTATACCCAGTCCAAAGAGCCACGACAAAAGCAACACTTAGAGCATTAACAAAGTTCTACATCCCACAGTATGGTAAACCTAGGAAAATACTGTCCGACCAAGGAAGACAGTTCACCCATAACCTATGGAGAGAAGCCTTGGAGGAACTCAATATAAAACCAATTCTTACATCAATACGTCACCCTCAAGCGAATTTAGCTGAGCGAATAAATAGAGAATTAGGTAGATATTTTCGGATATTGTGCCATCAGAACCATTCTGCATGGGTAGATTATTTGAGTTTTATTTCGGATTGTATTAATAATACTTGTAATGAAACAACGGGGTACACACCTTCAGAATTATTTATCAACAAAGAACCAGTACATGTATGGACCAAAACCATAAAAAGTCCACCCAACTACAATCTACCTATTCCATATGAGGTAAAAACCAGAATAGCAGAAGAAAGAATACAGAGAGAAGGCCAAAAGAGGGTAGAACGATATAACCGTACTCACAAGTTGGTAAGGTTTGTAGATAATACCACGGCCAAGTTCTTTCTGATATTCATGGGACCTTATAGAATAGAAAAGCAGGTTGCAAGGTACACATACATATTAAAAGATGTTGAAAAAAACAAAATTATAGGAAAGTACCATGGGGATAGATTGAGGAAATATAGACAAAATATAGAGCAATAAAGAAACAATGGTTTGAGCCAATGAGGCATGTGAATCAAACGTAGTCAAACAAATATTTATAAATGTCTTTAAAGCAATGTCAATGTTAATAAGTATTAGTTAAATAAATGTTAGTATTGTCGTTTTGATCATTGCCATCAATTAAATCAAACTTGTGATTAAAGCATTAATGTTCAAATAAATCTCTAATATGTGTATGCCATGTTAGGATTAGTAACCTATTGTAATAATTAGTTATAGGGTAGAAGTAAGCAAATTTGTAATAGTGCAAAATGTGCGCGAGCAAAACCAACAGTGCAAGTTTTAAAATTTAAAAAAAAAGTGCGTAACTTTACTTTACAATAAGAAAAAAAAATTAATGTATTTCTTAAATAATAAATTTTTTTTATACCAAGTGGGGGTATATATAACGATTCATAAAGCCGACCCATCGGATCGTTATATGAAACTGTCATACTGTGCGAGTATAGCAGCATAAGCAAGAGAGAGAGGGTATAATCACAGCTATCTCTGTCTAACATCGCCACTGCTACGAATATTGCCGGCACAGACATGAATTTTTATTCAATTATTTTTATTAGTTAAAACTGCAATATCTTCAAAACTAATAAATATACAGCAATTCTGAAACCAGCATAGTGTTCAGCAATTAAAGCTCTATAAGTAGCCAAAATATCAACAAATATAATTAACATTTACAGAAGTTATACAGAAGAAGAACGCCAAGAGAAATAACTAGAGAATTAGGCTAGGTACGAATTAGGTGTTTTCACACACTTACAGAGAAAGACCTTAGCAATAATATTCTGTGGTCAGATCTGTGAAATCACGTTTGCAAATACCCATAATCAAACGATTTGCAAACAGAGGATGTATGAAATTAGCCAGTAATTCTCTACCATCTCAAACCTGTTAAGGGGCGTTTGGTCGACTTGTTCGATATTGTTTCAAATGGAAAACGCATGATTTATTTGGAACAACCAATCACAAAGCTGTATTCAGAAGAGACGCCAACTCAGACTTGGGGAAGCGAGCAGTCTTCGTTCGAATCTTAAATGAGCAAGACCTGTGTTAAATACATGCTAAATTTCACAAACCACGCAAAGTCTTATTTAAATAAACCGTTCGGGAAGTAGTCCGCAGTTGCAGAGGAACTAGTAAAGTTCGATAACAACTCTCGCTGTGTAACAACGCATTAATTAATTAAAAAATTAATTAATAATTTATTTATTTGTGAAGTGACCTGTGCAACAGAGAGCTACAGCATCTGTAATTGCCCAGTATCATCGGTCAACGTTTTGGTCAACATCATTTCTTCTGTGCCGAACCATCAAAAGGAGGATCACTACGGATTTCTATCTACGGTCGACGCATCAATCAGTAAGAAATAGATTCATTGATCAATGAAATTAAGAAACAAAATAAATAATAAAAAGCAATAAACAGTTTTTTAAAAGACACTAAGTAAATTCATAATTTGTATTTAATTAGTAAGATTAGCTATAAATTAATATAGGAGTGTTGAATGGAAGGTGAGGTGTAGTATTGAACGTGCAAATTATTGCAGACCTGTTCTTTAGCACTGGTTTGGGAGCTATAAATTTTCTGAATTAAACCAGATAAGAATAATTGGTCGTTTAGACGTTTTAATCTTCCTTTTCATGCACACTCATTAATAGTAAGAGTTAGGTTAGCAATAAGTCCTTAACTTAGTTTTGAAAGAACATTAATAAAATAACATTTAATCGTTAATTAAACAAACTCAAGCAAATTTTAAAGTGTTATTTGTAACGATTCCCCTTGAATTCCACATTCACTGAACGAATCCTGAGGTAGTGTGTCTCTAAGCTCTGAGCTAAGCTAAATCCGTGTCATTTGTATCTGGGATTTGTTCTGGCGCCCAGGTAAAGTAAAAGTCACGGGTAAGTAACATTTTATGTATCATTAAATATATAATATATGTGTGTTAGATAAAAAGGCCGTTAGAGTGCATATATTAAAAAGAGAATGCTGTATTCGTCCGGCTGCAGGAGTGTACCAGAGCAAGCCTGACTTAACAAAAATGACCCGTAGAGAACATGCATGAAATGGCACCAACAGGTCCCAACCTTGTGAATAGAAAAACCATTTATAAAATGACAACCCAGAAACAGAATTTAAAAAAAACCCCAGCCCTTGTATGCAGGAAAAATAATTAAATGTAAAACCCTGGTAATAACCTGAGAATGAAATCCGAACCAGCCGGTTCGGAATCACGAAAACCATACCCCTATAATTAATTTAAAAGGGTCTCCCCTACAACTTTTGCAGCCATTATACGGAACGAAAACGGCTCTTGTACCCTCCCACAGGTCAGTTTACAATTGTACTTGTTGAATTGTATTATAAAGTTTAAGCTACATTGAAATTGTCTTGCCGACACACCCCCGATTGAACCATGTCACTGTATAAAGTTAAACTGATATTGCACATACACCTCCCATAGTATATTCTGCGGGCCAGGATAGAATAAAAAGAGTTAATATCACCTCATATGAAGCGGGCGGTTCCTCGATTGTTGGCGGCAGCTGCTACTACCTCCTCGGTCACAGACGAAGCTTTAGTGGTTCACGGCTTGGTGAAGGTGACAGCACACCAAGCTTTGGTCAGATCTCCATTCTAGGCGAGAACCCTAAATATTCGGAATGATTAACGTACTGTTCACTAAGCTTGCACACTTGTCATGTATAAGGCATGTATACCAAACACCCGAACTAGACGCTCCCAACCAACTCAATATAGGCCTAATGCATAATATTTTTAAAATTTGTATTTCATTTATATTTTAATAAATGATCATCATTCACTCATAACCTGACACAATAATGAGGAACGCACACAGGCCTGACCAGCCGCAACATATCTCGATATGCACCCTGGCCCTGGACACGTGGCATTACGTTTGATCACCAATATTGCAAAATAACGGATACTTTAAAGGTCCATCAGCTACAGACAATTAACACTTGCACAGTACTTCATCTAGGGTGGTCTTAAGTTTACAATTAAATGATTTACTTAAAGAAAATTCACATTTCCGGTCACACATGTGCGTTCATACATAGTTAACCAGGTCCCCGGTTTTCACTAAATTACTTAATTCTCTTTACAATGCTGAATGAACAATGAGTTAATACAATTAACAGGCGGTATTCAAATAAAACAACATTAATTAAATATCTCACATTACTCACACACATCTGATCAACGCCACGGGCATTCTATCGATTCCCATCTGGATTAAATAAGTTTGGATTTAAAATTCTTTTTACAACCAAATTATTATATATATATGAAGCACTTACCGGTGGGTCTTAAACAATTAGCCTGCCATAAAGATGAGACGACGACACAAAAATGATCTGCTAAACCGAGGAAGGCGGCTGGAGTAGTTTACGCAGTGGAACCGAGGCCGGAACTGAACCTCGCCATGTGCTCAGAACCGAGACCTGAGCCTGGATACAGGATCCCTACTTGCCGATGTTGGTTTACTAACATAACTTCTTGCTCTGTTAGATTCATACTTATTTGTTTTCTCTACTGTAACCGTTGTTACCGTCTTCTCACTTGCCATCCCCTTGTAGCCTCCATTACTTCCAGAATATTCAGTTTTCCATACAATTTCTTGCGTTCTCCACCAGCCCCCATGTTTGTCTTTTTCAGCTCTTCCTAATAAACCACTTGAGTATTGGACATCTTTAGCAGCTCTTCCCCGGGACTCATCATTCGCCTGGACCCTTCTGGCATGCGCACACCACCGGTCCAGGTCCGCAAAACAACGTGGAGGATCTGCGAAGACCAGCCGGGATCTCTTCGGGAGTCAGCCCTTCTCGTATTACCTGTATTACTTCCGTCTCGGGCAACCCCAACCTTAATACCCGGGCAGCTTTTCGTATATCGTGCACGAAGTCCTCCAACGCCTCCCCGTTGGCCTGTAGATGATAGAATAACTTAAACTTCAGCTGTTCACGTCGTCGATGGGGTATAAAGAAGTCCAACACTTCTCCATGGAAAGCGTCGACACTGCCGCCCCGACGCAGAGTGTTGGTGACCAGCCCTGCCAATGAACCCCGTCAATACGGATATATAAGGGACAAGAGGTCCCCATCGGACACCCCCTAGAAATCTGCCAACTGCAGGACAAGGTCCAAGAAAAACAGCAACTTATCCTAATCAACTCCATCCACCACCGGAATTTTCTGGAGAACGCCTGAAATGGAGTTGGGCAATCTCTGATAGCATACCGCCACCAGAATTGCACAATTCACAACACACAACAATAAAACATAAATCTCAACGAAATACCGAACACAAACATAACTTACTAATCAGAATAACTCGAGTACTCTTCCTTCCTTCGAGCAGACCCCCGGGTTCCCTAGCGCTGCGGAGACCTGACCCACTCCTGAAACAACCTCGTTGACATCACCGGAGAGAACAACCAACCACTAACATGTACATAAAATACACAACACCTAACACCAATCACGACATACAACATCTCACCAACACATAGCTAACAACCATCAACGTTTAATCGGCATTAAATTCCGAAAATTTTCAATACATGAATCCAGTCGGTGACGTACCGACTTCCGATCGGGCCATACCGCATCCCGCTAATCCCACGCGCTATAATTCGACATCGAATTACCAATACCGTCTGCTCCCCATGCAACGCTCAAGACACCCAGCAGTTCAACATCTCAAAATATTCTAACTACAAAAGCCTGCCTCGTGACGTGACCAGATTCACAAGTCAAACAAGCTAACAATTATACATTCACAATATATATATATATATATATATATATATATATATATGTATATATAAACATTACATGACATAACATCTACATATGTGTGTTAATCTCTTTTTTTGAAGTTTCATTTTACCCCAAATGTTTCCGAGTTTGCAAGCCTGCAAGCCCCGTTACACCAAAAGGATCCAAGTGTTCAACCCTAGATAGAACCACGCTCTGCTACCATTTGTAACCCCTCTTTATTTTTTATACTTCAAATTTTTTTTTTAAAAAGGGCCACTAGATGTTTAAAACTAGGCAGAAGGCCTATGAGAAGCATAAAATGCGCTGGGTCCAGTGAGACGGGACTTGCAATTAAACTCTGTGGTAACCAACAATAACAGCTTTTATTAGCTGAAATTACATACATCACAATTCAAAAACTCCTTAATCCCCCATAATGTCGATAGTGTCGCCCCATGATATAGAAACATCAAATAACTGAAACCCGCCAGTATCTATTAATTAATTGGAAACTAATGTCATCGACCAAGACCACCCCTTATAAACATTTTTATAATATTGGCAGCCAGCATAATTAACTAAGAACTGTAACAATTCCATGTCAGATTAAAATATACATTATAAATTTAGAAAACATTTGGAATGGCTCGTAATTAAAAAAATATAATTATAAGTTAAAGCCGTACTAACATTTCTTCAATCCTGCAAAATGTGAAACTTCTTGATTTATATAACGTACAGATCCTTTCTAAAAATCAGCCATAGGAGTGTAAAAATGTTTAAAAATAATTTATTTATTTAATTATGTATCAAGTCATAATTAATTATCTAATTATATGGCAAGTCATTATTTAATCATAAGGATTTGATAGTAACAAAAGCATAACTGCAATTAAGGCTACCTACAGCATGCCTAACATTCACAAAATCTGACAATTACAAAAAACTAAGAAAGACAGGTTTAGCATATAATGGCCAGAAAATACAAGTTACAAAAATATAAGTACCGCCTGTACAATTTCATTCCATGTAAAATTTTATAATCTGAAAATATTAAATATATAGACTTTAAACAAATAGGAAATATTAATTTCAGCCATATGTGCATATATTAAAAAGAGAATGCTGTATTCGTCCGGCTGCAGGAGTGTACCAGAGCAAGCCTGACTTGACAAAAATGACCCGTAGAGAACCTGCATGAAATGGCACCAACAGGTCCCTACCTTGTGAATAGAAAAACCATTTATAAAACGACAACCCAGAAACTGAATAAAAAAAACCCCAGCCCTTGTATGCAGGAAAAATAATTAAATGTAAAACCCCGGTAATAACCTGAGAATGAAATCCGAACCAGCCGGTGCTGGTACCCTCCCACAGGTCAGTTTACAATTGTACTTGTTGAACTGTATTATAAAGTTTAAGCTACATTGAAATTGTCTTGCCGACACACCCCCGATTGAACCATGTCACTGTATAAAGTTAAACTGATATTGCACATACACCTCCCATAGTATATTCTGCGGGCCAGGATAGAATAAAAAGAGTTAATATCACCTCATATGAAGCGGGCATTTCCTCGTTTGTTGGCGGCAGCTGCTACTACCTCCTCGGTCACAGACGAAGCTTTAGTGGTTCATGGCTTGGTGAAGGAGACAGCACACCAAGCTTTGGTCAGATCTCCATTCTAGGCGAGAACCCTAAATATTCGGAATGATTAATGTACTGTTCACTAAGCTTGCACACTTGTCATGTATAAGGCTTGTATACCAAACACCCGAACTAGACGCTCCCAACCAACTCAATATAGGCCTAATGCATAATATTTTTAAAATTTGTATTAATTTATATTTTAATAAATGATCATCATTCACTCATAACCTGACACAATTATGAGGAACGCACACAGGCCTGACCAGCCGCAACATATCTCGATATGCACTGTGGCCCTGGCCACGTGGCATTACGTTTGATCACCAATATTGCAAAATAACGGATACTTTAAAGGTCCATCAGCTACAGACAATTAACACTTGCACAGTACTTCACCTAGGGTGGTCTTAAAGTTTACAATTAAATGATTTACTTAAAGAAAATTCACATTTCCGGTCACACATGTGCGTTCATACATAGTTAACCAGGTCCCCGGTTTTCACTAAATTACTTAATTCTCTTTACAATGCTGAATGAACAATGAGTTAATACAATTAACAGGCGGTATTCAAATAAAACAACATTAATTAAATATCTCACATTACTCACACACATCTGATCAACGCCACAGGCATTCTATCGATTCGCATCTGGATTAAATAAGTTTGGATTTAAAATTCTTTTTACAACCAAATTATTATTTATATATATATATATATTGTAATAAAATAAAATAAGATTGATGTGTGTATTGTTGATGATATTATAAGAGATTGTGAAGTTCGACTCCGATGTAATCAAGTCCAATGTAATATGTTTAATTGGTGTGGCTCTCGACGTCTTACTGGCCTGAAACACTTCCTTAAGTTTCCCAGCTGGTCGAGTCCCAATGGTAGCAAGACCGGTCGAGTAGCGTAAAGTTGATGAAGGAATATATCTGTTCAGCTTCGCCGAAAGTTTCAAAACAAAATTTATTGTTTTGAAGGAAATTTAAAAAAAAATTATGTTTATAAAAAAAAAATAATTAAAAAAAAATTTTAATTTTATAAATTAATTAATTAGGATCAATTAATTAATATAGGGCTGTGAAGTTTTAAACAGTGTAATGCTCTTCTGAAAATTTTTATTAAAGTTTTAGTGTAATTTAAATAATCTATCACCACTCATAAGACTGTCTGTAAACCAATCGATACTTGTTTACCTTTTTATTTTTTAGGTTATCTTCACTTACGGGTGGTAAAGTCCTTGTAGATTATCAATTAGAATTATATTATTGGTAATTAGTATTATTGAAGAAATAAAGAACTATTAAGTATTGAAAAGTATTAATGTTTTTTATTAAGTAATAGCAATATTGACTCTTATCGATTAGTATCGATTCTCAGGATATCGAAAAAAGTTACAAATATATGATATAAAAATTAAATAGGGTTCTTTAAACAGCCAGTTATTACCAAAGTCAGAGAAATCGGGCTAATATTTAAAAAGTATAACGTTACAATCAAATTAATAGTTATTAATAAACACAGACATTGAATAATAATTTGTAAATATAATAATTGTTTTCACCAAACAGCTGAGTTGAACTAAAAGGAAGGCACTGGGATCGTCAAAGAAAGATGGCTGCCGTCAAGTTGATCAAAATGTTGCTCGTTCCTGCCGTGTTCCAAATAATGTATTTTCTGGCAATATTCCTGTTCTTATGTCTGCAAATCTCTTGTTAAATGTTGTGTAGTGATTGGTGTACTGTTTCTGAGTTGTATTTAGTGTATCCGTATAATTATTAGTTCAAACACTTTCTCCGATTCCGTCACTAATTTGGGTTAATGTATTATACAGTTTTCTAGTGTTTTGTGGTGTTTTTCGGAGTAGATTTATATTGTTCTGTGTTATGGAGTGTTACTTGATTGTTTCTGTTATAATATGATAGTTTTATAAGTATTTTACAAGTCACTCGCGATTTCACAATAACGCACTATACACTCGCTTTGTATGACTTATTATAGGTTAGGTTATGCACGTTACCAAACGTATGTCATGTTAACCGTTCAGATACCAATAATTAACTAACTGTTTCCTTCAGTTTCAATTAAACTCTTAGCCCATATAATATTATCCTTAACATTGTTCAAATATTTTTCACATCCTGTGTACACTTTTACATTTTCACTATATGAATGCCTAAACTTTGGTTATTTGTCAATTTTATTCACTAGATGTGATTTAAATTAATCTTTCAGTTCATTCTGGTTATTTTCAGATTAAATAATGCCATTTTATAGTGTTTTCTGTCCAAAATATAGTAATTTTACTTTCAGTTTGGTATACTCTGAAAAGTCAAAACATCAAAATTTACTTCCTGTCATTATATAAATTCAGCCATTTTATCAGTTATATTTAATATTAATAATCCTATATTGTATTAAAAGGTTCATATTCCCTTATTCTCTGGTAATTAATTGAATTAGTTGTATTCTGAAACATTATTCAGGAATATATGACTCCCATGTCCAAATTTCTGAGTTTAGTCATTTTCATTTTTATTTATAATTCTGAATATATTTATTAAAATCTCTCTAAATGGTATGTGCAATTATATGGCATGATCTCAAGTTTATTTTGTCTAAACCCCTTTTGTTTATTTGCTTTTAAATGAGCAATTTCTCTGTTTTGATGAAGTTTGGTTTCCATTCTTTTGGCCTATGATTTTTTAACAATTTTTCTTACAAAATATTTTACAAACAATATATGTGTGATACCCTCTCTGACTTTTACATATAGTATTATAAATTAAACATGTTTTCAAATTACACAAAAACAATTAGTATTGGTTACAATACAAATAATAGTTAAACAAAATAAAGAATTTTTTTTTTTAAATAAATGGTTGTCTTCAAGTCAGACATTTTGCAACAAAATCCTTATTTCTAAACATGGAAATATGGCTTACAAAAAAGGTTTTTTACTAACTAACATCTTAATTACTCTCTATTATTTACAAGTAGTAACTATTTTTTATAGTTCTGATGTTAGTTGTATCAGACCCAAACAAATGGCCTTATATCTAAAACATTTTTAAACATTCTTTTACTATATACATAAAAACCTTATATTTATATTCTTATTTCTAACTATTATTATAAGTAGGATTCTACAGTTTTTATACAGTCTTTTATACATTGTCTTTGGGGAATTGTACCCTGTCATTAACAAATAAATAGTATGAACCGTTCAAAAAGCACTATGAAATCTGTTTTTCTTTTTTCATGTAAAACAAAATGTTATTTTAAACAGATTCATGTCTTATGAACAACATATTGCCACAGTACACATTTTAAGTCATTGAAAGATGTATATTTCATTGCATCCAATGTTTGTGATTGCCAAGAATGAAACACAAGGTTCATTTTTTATAATACCCAAAACTATCACTGGTTCACTTTGCACTTATATAATTATGTTAATGCTAAATGGTCGTATAGTCTTATTAACATAATAAATTGGTTAGCGTTTTATCAATGGAGATTTGTTCCATGGGTACTATATTATTGTTTCATCTTAGTTCACAGGAAACTTTTACTTTATACATTCCTCTCTCTTAAATTTATATATATGTGGTTTTTATTTCGTTATACTTTTATTTTTAGATATTTATTTTGGGGATATGGGGATTTGGGTGTCTTTTATAAGAGCATGACATCTTCTTCAGGATGCTGCCTTCTTCTTTCATCAGTCTTCTTTTCTCCTGCCTTCTGGGACTGGTATCTTCTCCATCTTCTTCTTGTTGCCATCAGGTTTCTTGGGATCTTCTCCATCTTCTTCTTTATTTCAGAAATACACAACCTGTATTGGTTGATCTTGGCTTATTTTAGGGTTTCTATTCTATTTATTCTCCCTCGTTGTGGGTTTGGTCATATTCTGTACTGCTTGGTTATTTACTTTCTTACCTTCCTGGGTTATACCTTGAAAACCTTTGGGTTATGAGACTGGTCTTGGATGACTCATCACTAGTAACTCCTTTTATTTGAACTTGTATTTTCTTTATAATAATGATTTCTTTCCACAGTTGCTATGAATTAATCTATTTATATTAGACTTAATGCTTTCTTCCAAATTTAAATATTATAACTTCATTATTCTAATGATCAATTGCCATTCAATATTATGCTTATATCTGTCATGTTACAGATTGCTCCCCTCCAGAAGTAATTATTTCAGACATGTTTATGGATGAAATAATTTCTTATGATAATTTCATCATTTCTTATAATTCATTTTCTTCTCCATTTTTATATCTACTTTTTTATAATTAGAGTTTAATTAATTTTATATATATAATTATTTGTTTTACTACTGATCCTTTTCGGATAGTTAGTGTCTTCTGAGATATATTATTATTGTAATACATTTTCTTCCTTTATCAACTTCGTGTTGCATCCTTGGGATATTAATTCCCTAACATTCCCTATCACGTGGGCTGGGGCAGTTCAGAGGGGCACTGTACGCTACTTCTCTGCTGGCCATACACCACTTCTATAAATTGAGTACAGAGGCATATCCATCCCTGCTCAAAAACATAATGCTGCTGGAATTATCTTCAGTCAGTCATCGAATAAATAAATAAAAAGTAGTCTCATTTTCGACTAATAAAAATATCTTTGGATTCTCCACTTCGTAGTCTCTCAGATTATCTCACATTTTCTATCTTAATAAATCTTCATAATCATTATTATACTCATTACATATATATTTTTTCAAAACTCTTAACTTGTCTGATATATTTAATTTTATTATGGTTGAAAACCTTTCTTTTAATAATTCTGGTTACTGTTTACAGTGTAACTCTCTTTCTTCTCCATCTGAATTCTCTTTATACTTTCTTCTGGTTACTCATAGTATTAGCATGGTCTTTATATATAGCCTTTCTTATTCATTATTTGAATGGTCTTAATATATTATATTTAATTTTTTAACATTGTATCTTTACATTAGATATACAGGTTGTTATATTGATCATTTTACTTAAATATTTTGGTTCTTTCCTTTCTCTTAGAAAGTTATTATTCCGCCTTCGCATTCATTAACATTAATTCATTTATATCATATTTCATGTGGTATTTCTTCTCTTTGCATTTCATATAGGTTTTATTATTATTATCAGTCCAAAATCATCTTCTCCATATGTTTGGTATGAGTTGTTCTTCTTTGCTCTTAATTAACTGTTTTCATTATCGTTTCATAGGTAATTAGTCTCTTTGCTTCCAAATTTTTTCCTTCTCTGGCATATTACACTCTTTTTTGTTAGTCTTCTCTACTCCTTCAAATTCTATTGTGAATGTCTAGCATTTATTCTGGATTAACGTTAATTCTCTTTTCTGAATTAACCACTTTATTTTCTTCTCAATTCAATCATAATTGACACATAATTATTTTTTGGAACTTGGTTAGTTTTAATGTAAAATTCAAACTATTCTTTTTATTTAATTGAAAAATATTTCTCATAAATTCTTGTAATATGTTGATCTTATCTTGTTTCAAAGGGCTGACGTTCTATCAACATTCAAATTCTGTTTAATTCATTTATTCCCAGAATTGTTTCATTCAGAATTGTTTATAGTACTGTTATCTTACTATTATTTCTGAATGTTTTGGTATTTTTCCAAAATCAAATTCTTCTTAATTATTTACCATAAAGTTTTTCTCATAAACTTAGTTATAGTAAGTTGTGCTTACTTAATTTTAAATTTTTAATAAAATTAAGTTCAAAATTCTCTCTCTTTCTCTTTCTTCCATAAAGTTTTGTTCTAAATTATCAGGTTGTAGTATGATGTTCTTACTAAATTTTAAATTTTCATAATTAATAAATACAAAATTCTCTCTCTTTCTCTTTCTTCCATAAAGTTTTTTCTTCAAATTATTAGGTTGTAAGTTGTCCTTACATATTTTAGAATTTTTTTTAAATTAAATTAAAAAAATTCTTCTTATAATTCTCCAGAATGTTCTTCTCAAAATATTAGGTTGTAAGATGTACTTACATTATTTTCGAATTTTTATAAATAAAAATTCTAAATTCCTTCTTCTTATAATTCTCCAAAATGTTCTTCTCAAAATATTAGGTTGTAAGATGTACTTACATTATTTTTGAATTTTTAAAATTAAATTAAAAAATTCTTCTTCTTTTAATTCTCCAAAATGTTCTTCTCAAAATATTAGGTTGTAAGATGTACGTACATTATTTTCGAATTTTCTTAAATAATTCAAAATTCTAAAATTCACAACTCATTCTTCATAATATTTCTTCATAGAAGCTTGATTGTACACTCCTTTGATTTTTCCTGAAATGATTTCCTTCAACTCATATGTATTGTTATGCTTATCATTTACCACAACATATGGGCCAGTGTATAGTAATAGTAGTTTTTTGGTTATGCCTTCTAAGGTGCTAGGCAGCTCTCTATTTTTTAGGAGGACTTTTTCACCCTCTTTATATGTTACAATTCGCCCTATTGCCTTCTGGTATTTGGCTTGCCATTTTTCCTGATCTTCTGCTACCTTATTGTAAAACTTCAACTGGTTGAATTTCCTATTGTTGTTCGTTGGAAATTCAATGATTTGTTCAATGTCTCGGGGAGTCGGCTTCTCATACATGGCTGAGTACGGTGGAATTCCTATAGCTGGATGGTGGGCATAATTTAGGAATGTTTCTGTCGCTGCTAGGTACTCTTGCCACTTTTTCTGTTGGTTGTGACAGTACGTGCGCAATATCCTACCCACTTCTCTTAGTACTCTCTCAGCCGGATTGCTACTTGGGTGGTAGACTGATGTCTTATACGTTTTGACCCCAAGTGCTGATAACGTGTCTCGCCATCTCCTCCCCTTAAACTGTGTACCATGGTCGGTAATAATAGAAGATGGTCTACCGACCTCTGGGATATACAAATCAATAATCACCGCCAAAACCTTTGCTGTTGTTGCCCGATTAACCGGATATAGCTTTATATACTTGGTGTAGTGATCCATTATGATTACCAAGTATTTATATCTGTGCCGACCACCGCTACGGGGAAATGGCCCGCAGATATCCAAAAACACTTTTTCCAGTTTTGCGTTGGAAGTTATCGGTATCATGATACCCTCTGTCTTTTCATTGTTTACTTTTGCACATTGGCAGATCTTACAGGACTTGATGTATGTTCTCACCTTGCGGTTGATATTCTTGATCTTACAATTTTCCTCTAGAGCTTGTATCACTTTTAACGCTCCCATGTGACCATATCTGACATGGTAATCGATGATGACATCCTTTTCGATTTGGTGTGGGATTATCACCTTCCATGTCTCATCGTCCAAGGCGGTTTTTATGAATAAAATTCCCTTGTTAAGGTGGTAATATTTAGAAATGGTTTCATCATTGGCTTCCAAACGACTCACAATGTTTTTCAGCTTAGGATCAGACTGCTGATGGATTCGGATATTTATTAACAAAGCTTGTAAATCGGCTCTGGTCGTGAATATGTTATAAATTTTTACTAAGCTCTCCTTCTCTCCCTCGAAAGTCTGATCTTCCAGATTTATACGTGACAACACATCCGCTACCACGTTCTTCTTTCCTGGAATGTATTCCCATTTCAGGTCATATTCTTGTAGGGCGAGTACCCACCTAGCCAATCGGCCGTGACTCAGTTTGCACCTACGAAGGAACGAGATGGATTTATGATCAGTTCGTACCGTGACTTGATATCCGAGAATGTACGTCCGGAACTTGCTGCATGCGAACACCATGCTCAACAATTCCTTTTCTGTCACACTGTAGTTCTTTTCGCACTGGTTCAGTGTGCGACTAGCGAAGCTTATTACCAGATGTTGTCCCTCCTCATCTTCCTGGTATAATGTCGTTCCTAAGCTTATATCGCTAGCGTCACAGTTTAGAAAGAACGGTTTCTTAAAATCTGGGTGACGAAGTATCACACTCTCCAGAAACTTCTCTTTTATCAATCGGAAAGTAATATCTTGATCTTCACCCCAAGTCCATTTGTTTTTGGCAGATAACTGTGGTTGAAACTTGGCGGTCAACTCGGAATATCGGCTCTGAAACTTCCTGTAATAGTTACAGAGTCCGAGGAAAGATTGCAATTGTTTCCTGTTTCTTGGTTGCGGGAACCTCTGAATTGCCTCCACTTTTTCTGCTGATGGGGTAATACCTCGGTCGTCTAGGTTGAAGCCTAGGAATTGTACCTCGCGCGCTATGAACTTGGATTTCTCCAACTTTAGTGTTATGTTGTTCTGCGCTAGTTTGTTTAGTACAAATTCCACTCTGTAACAGTGTTCCTCCCAGGTTCCGGATGTGATTAGTAAATCGTCAACATAGACGGTGGTAAATTGGAGCGCTTCTGGTCCCAAAATCTGGTCCATACATGCCACAAATATGGCGACAGAATTGACAAGTCCGAAGGGCAGTCTCTTGAACTGGTAATTGCGCCCTTCGAAAATGAACGCTACATATTGGCGGCTTTGTGGATGCAGCTCTACCTGCCAATAACCACAGACCGTATCCCAGGTGCTAATAAATCTAGTACCATGAAAACGCTTTAAGATTTCTTCTATTTCACCGGGAGAGGTTCTGTCATTCACAATTGTCTTATTCAACTCACGCGCATCTAAACAGAGCCGGACTTGTCCGTCTTTCTTCGGAACAGCAATAATTGGACTAGTGTAAGGTGATTGACTAATCTCAATTATGTCATTATCTATCATCTTGTTTATCTCTGTTCTCACGGCTTCTTTGAGCGACTGCGCTATTGGATATGACCTCCGGTTAAACTCTACGTTTTCTTTAAAACGAAGTTGGCACTGGTAGTTTTTTACCTTCCCTGGTTCATCAGAAAACACCGCCTTGTATTTCTCATATATAGCGATTAGACGATCAGCCAGATGTGTTGGTATTTTCTTGTTATCGCTTCCGCACTGGAAATTCCGTATTTCTTGGATCTTAACTGACCATAAATCCTCTCCTCCATGATTGTATATTATGGGTTTATAAAGAGGGCTGTTTCTAATAACATTTATTTTACGAAGTTGTTGATGTATAGGGCTGGGAAGTATAGTTGTGCTTCCTACCAGATCTGCGGTCCATGTTACTCCGTCTGGGAAAAGTGATACTTTATTTAAATTGAGATCGATTACCGCCGAATATCTACGAAGAATATCGCAACCGACTAAGATGTCAAATGGTAATCCGGTGGCGATTAAAAATTCCATGTCTAAAGCTATATCACGGCTAACGACACTTAAGGAAACTTGCTTCCTAATGGTTTTATTCTGGCGGCCAGTTGCACCTACCAACACAATGTTGTTGACTGGTAACATTGGCAAAGTTTTTCCACATGTACATTGTATTCTCTCCAACTCATTGGAGTTTATTATTGAAATATTAGCTCCTGTGTCTATCATTATTTTAGCGGGAACTCCTTCCACCTCCGCTGTTATATAAATTATCTCATTATTACTGTTGCTGAGACTCTTCTCGTTCTCTTCCAAAAGTTCAGTTCGTATGTCTTTCAAATAATGGTTACTGATAATAGTGATGTTTTTATCATTGTTTGCTTGTTGCAAATCATCCTTTTCTAACCCAGGAAGTATAAGCAGTAACGGGTCATCGTTGTTGATTACTGCCTCCTCTCGTTTAAAGTATTTTGTTCATTGTTTGAGTTATTATTGACCGAGGCATCGTTCGGGAAACTCTGGTTTGTCTCCTGACGTTCTGTACCCTGGTTGATGTTTAACGCCCTGTTCGGTTGTCTGCCAAGATCTTCCAGGCTGGTACTTCGTCTTCCCTCTTCGTGTCTTGGGCCGTCTCGTTCCGCACTCCTCCATCTTCGGTCGGCGCCGTGGAAGCTGCTCCTCCTCGGTTGATAATATCTCCTGGGTCCGCGATCTTCTGCTCTTATAAAATTTACCCTAGGGCGCGACACTCGGTTATTACTATTGCTATTATTATTATTACTAATATTATTATTATAGTAATTTCGGTTAGGTGGGTAAGGTCTGTCACCATTATTGTTGGGATATGGATTTCTCTGACTGTATGGGACATTATTATTTTGTTGATAAAAGTGGTTTCTATTATTTGGGTAGGGGTTGTTATTCCTCACGCCGTTAAAATTTCCGTTAAACTGGTTATTACGCGGCTGGTTGTTAGGGCCGTCGTAATTACTGGGCTGGTTCTGGTTACTTGCATGGTTATTGCCGTTATTGGGGTAGGTAGTCGGCCTTGCTTCTGGTCTCTCATTTCTCTTTCTGCTCTGCCGATAATACTCTTCGTTCTCGTATCCCTCCAATAACTCGGTCATTCCCTGGATCGTCTTGATCTGACTACCTCTCCGGGCCCTGATAATGTCCTCATCATAGTGATAAGATATCTTATTCACTAAACATTCTTCTGGGATTGCTGGCTCAAGGTGTTTTGCCATACACACCTTCCCCAAGAAATATGCCGTCATACTGCTACCTAATTGTGACCTGTATCTTCCATTACAAATATTGTCACGGATCAAGTTCTGGGTGGTCTCAGACCAGTATTTTGTCTTAAACATTTTCCTGAACTGTTGGTAGTCGGAAATTTCACTCCGGTTGGCCATCCACCAATTATCTGTTATGTCTCGGAAAGACTCGTCGAATATCTCCCTGCTATGGCTCCATTGAGTAATTTTATGCTTGGTCAAATATTCTTCTACCCTGGCCAGGAACTCCATCGGCTTGCGTTTATATTGCCGGAATTTGAGGCACTCTCGGCTTTCGTTGACGGGTAATCCGGTGAAATGAGTCGGTCTGTTTCTTATTGCTTCCATCTCCTCTCGGCTTTGTCGCACCTGACCGGTGATACTGGCCATGGTCTCTTGTATATCATTACATCGTTCTGTGACCTGGTTGCGTACTTTTCCGAATTCTTCTTGATTTTCCTTCCTCTGTTCTTCTACCTTCCTACGACTATGTTCTTCGATATTTGTGAACTTGATGTTCACCACTTCTTTAAACTCATTCACCTCCTTTTCGGTCTGGTTGCACTTTCCATCAATCTCTCGAATCTGTCGATTGACCATTATATTTTCTTCTTCCATCTTCTTATCCATCGCTTTTTTGTTAACCTTGATTTCCTTATTCATTTCTTCTCGCAACAATTCCATTCTTTCGTCCAGTTTGTCCAAATTCTCCTGATTTACCTCCCTTAACTCTTCTCTCAGAATTTGATTGTCCTCTCTCAATTCTTCCAATTTCTCCCCCATCTTCTCTTCCAACTTCCTGTTATCTTCTTTCAACTCTTCCTTCAATTGTCGGTTGTTCTTCTCTATCTTCTTCCTGGTTTCATCGATTTTCTGATTAGTATTCTCAATTTTATTAATCAATTCTTCTTTAGTCGCTTTGAATTCTTCTTTGAACGACTGGTTGTCTTCCTTCAATTCTTCTAACTTCTTCCCCATCTCTTCTTCCATCTTCTTGCTGTTTTCTTCCATCTTCTTTTCCATCTTCTTGTTGTCTTCCTTCAATTCTTCCATGTTCTTGTTCATCCCAGTCAGCTCTTCTTTTGTGGATTGGTTATCCTTCTTCAATTCTTCTAGCTTTTCTCCCATCCTCTCTTCCTTCAAATCTTCTAACTTCTTATTTGTTTCTTCCTTCCCGGATTTGATATCTTCTTTCAAAGACTGGCTATCTTCTTTCCTTTCCTTATTACTTTCGTCTATCTTCTTGTCCATTTTCTTGTCCATTCCTTCCATTTTGGATTCTAGTTTCTTATTATTTTCATTCATTGCCTGCATCATCCGCCTGAACATTTCTTGGTTTGTCATGTCCTCTGTTTGCGACGGTCTCTCCTTTTCTGGAACATTGACTACCCCTGTCTGTGTGGGTGCCTCCGGTTGTTCGGTTTGTTTGGACAACACCGGTGGTAATACCTCTTCCGCCTCTACTGGCGTCGCCTCTTTATTGTCCATTTCGACTTCTATTTCTTTCTCGGCCTCCGCCGCCCGTTTCTTAGATGTTGCACGTCGTTGCATTTTCCTTTGAAATTCTCTGGCTTTGTAGCTGTTGCCTAGCTCCAACTAGTGATTGTGCAGAATGTATTGGCCTTCCAATCGCTAATTAAAGCCCCTAAAGTTGTGCGCCAATTTGTAATAAAATAAAATAAGATTGATGTGTGTATTGTTGATGATATTATAAGAGATTGTGAAGTTCGACTCCGATGTAATCAAGTCCAATGTAATATGTTTAATTGGTGTGTAATTGGTGTGGCTCTCGACGTCTTACTGGCCTGAAACACTTCCTTAAGTTTCCCAGCTGGTCGAGTCCCAATGGTAGCAAGACCGGTCGAGTAGCGTAAAGTTGATGAAGGAATATATCTGTTCAGCTTCGCCGAAAGTTTCAAAACAAAATTTATTGTTTTGAAGGAAATTTAAAAAAAAATTATGTTTATAAAAAAAAAATAATTAAAAAAAAAATTTAAATTTTATTAATTAATTAATTAGGATCAATTAATTAATATAGGGCTGTGAAGTTTTAAACAGTGTAATGCTCTTCTGAAAATTTTTATTAAAGTTTTAGTATAATTTAAATAATCTATCACCACTCATAAGACTGTCTGTAAACCAATCGATACTTGTTTACCTTTTTATTTTTTAGGTTATCTTCACTTACGGGTGGTAAAGTCCTTGTAGATTATCAATTAGAATTATATTATTGGTAATTAGTATTATTGAAGAAATAAAGAACTATTAAGTATTGAAAAGTATTAATGTTTTTTATTAAGTAATAGCAATATTGACTCTTACCGATTAGTATCGATTCTCAGGATATCGAAAAAAGTTACAAATATATGATATAAAAATTAAATAGGGTTCTTTAAACAGCCAGTTATTACCAAAGTCAGAGAAATCGGGCTATTATTTAAAAAGTATAACGTTACAATCAAATTAATAGTTATTAATAAACACAGACATTGAATAATAATTTGTAAATATAATAATTGTTTTCACCAAACAGCTGAGTTGAACTAAAAGGAAGGCACTGGGATCGTCAAAGAAAGATGGCTGCCGTCAAGTTGATCAAAATGTTGCTCGTTCCTGCCGTGTTCCAAATAATGTATTTTCTGGCAATATTCCTGTTCTTATGTCTGCAAATCTCTTGTTAAATGTTGTGTAGTGATTGGTGTACTGTTTCTGAGTTGTATTTAGTGTATCCGTATAATTATTAGTTCAAACACTTTCTCCGATTCCGTCACTAATTTGGGTTAATGTATTATACAGTTTTCTAGTGTTTTGTGGTGTTTTTCGGAGTAGATTTATATTGTTCTGTGTTATGGAGTGTTACTTGATTGTTTCTGTTATAATATGATAGTTTTATAAGTATTTTACAAGTCACTCGCGATTTCACAATAACGCACTATACACTCGCTTTGTATGACTTATTATAGGTTAGGTTATGCACGTTACCAAACGTATGTCATGTTAACCGTTCAGATACCAATAATTAACTAACTGTTTCCTTCAGTTTCAATTAAACTCTTAGCCCATATAATATTATCCTTAACATTGTTCAAATATTTTTCACATCCTGTGTACACTTTTACATTTTCACTATATGAATGCCTAAACTTTGGTTATTTGTCAATTTTATTCACTAGATGTGATTTAAATTAATCTTTCAGTTCATTCTGGTTATTTTCAGATTAAATAATGCCATTTTATAGTGTTTTCTGTCCAAAATATAGTAATTTTACTTTCAGTTTGGTATACTCTGAAAAGTCAAAACATCAAAATTTACTTCCTGTCATTATATAAATTCAGCCATTTTATCAGTTATATTTAATATTAATAATCCTATATTGTATTAAAAGGTTCATATTCCCTTATTCTCTGGTAATTAATTGAATTAGTTGTATTCTGAAACATTATTCAGGAATATATGACTCCCATGTCCAAATTTCTGAGTTTAGTCATTTTCATTTTTATTTATAATTCTGAATATATTTATTAAAATCTCTCTAAATGGTATGTGCAATTATATGGCATGATCTCAAGTTTATTTTGTCTAAACCCCTTTTGTTTATTTGCTTTTAAATGAGCAATTTCTCTGTTTTGATGAAGTTTGGTTTCCATTCTTTTGGCCTATGATTTTTTAACAATTTTTCTTACAAAATATTTTACAAACAATATATGATGTGTGATACCCTCTCTGACTTTTACATATAGTATTATAAATTAAACATGTTTTCAAATTATACAAAAACAATTAGTATTGGTTACAATACAAATAATAGTTAAACAAAATAAAGAATTTTTTTTTTAAATAAATGGTTGTCTTCAAGTCAGACATTTTGCAACAAAATCCTTATTTCTAAACATGGAAATATGGCTTACAAAAAAGGTTTTTTACTAACTAACATCTTAATTACTCTCTATTATTTACAAGTAGTAACTATTTTTTATAGTTCTGATGTTAGTTGTATCAGACCCAAACAAATGGCCTTATATCTAAAACATTTTTAAACATTCTTTTACTATATACATAAAAACCTTATATTTATATTCTTATTTCTAACTATTATTATAAGTAGGATTCTACAGTTTTTATACAGTCTTTTATACATTGTCTTTGGGGAATTGTACCCTGTCATTAACAAATAAATAGTATGAACCGTTCAAAAAGCACTATGAAATCTGTTTTTCTTTTTTCATGTAAAACAAAATGTTATTTTAAACAGATTCATGTCTTATGAACAACATATTGCCACAGTACACATTTTAAGTCATTGAAAGATGTATATTTCATTGCATCCAATGTTTGTGATTGCCAAGAATGAAACACAAGGTTCATTTTTTATAATACCCAAAACTATCACTGGTTCACTTTGCACTTATATAATTATGTTAATGCTAAATGGTCGTATAGTCTTATTAACATAATAAATTGGTTAGCGTTTTTTCAATGGAGATTTGTTCCATGGGTACTATATTATTGTTTCATCTTAGTTCACAGGAAACTTTTACTTTATACACTCCTCTCTCTTAAATTTATATATATGTGGTTTTTATTTCGTTATACTTTTATTTTTAGATATTTATTTTGGGGATTTGGGTGTCTTTTATAAGAGCATGACATCTTCTTCAGGATGCTGCCTTCTTCTTTCATCAGTCTTCTTTTCTCCTGCCTTCTGGGACTGGTATCTTCTCCATCTTCTTCTTGTTGCCATCAGGTTTCTTGGGATCTTCTCCATCTTCTTCTTTATTTCAGAAATACACAACCTGTATTGGTTGATCTTGGCTTATTTTAGGGTTTCTATTCTATTTATTCTCCCTCGTTGTGGGTTTGGTCATATTCTGTACTGCTTGGTTATTTACTTTCTTACCTTCCTGGGTTATACCTTGAAAACCTTTGGGTTATGAGACTGGTCTTGGATGACTCATCACTAGTAACTCCTTTTATTTGAACTTGTATTTTCTTTATAATAATGATTTCTTTCCACAGTTGCTATGAATTAATCTATTTATATTAGACTTAATGTTTTCTTCCAAATTTAAATATTATAACTTCATTATTCTAATGATCAATTGCCATTCAATATTATGCTTATATCTGTCATGTTACAATATATATATATATATATATATATATATATATATATATGAAGCACTTACTGGTGGGTCTTAAACAATTAGCCTGCCATAAAGATGAGAAGACGACACAAAAATGATCTGCTAAACCGAGGAAGGCGGCTGGAGTAGTTTACGCAGTGGAACCGAGGCCGGAACTGAAACTCGCCATGTGCTCAGAACCGAGACCTGAATTCGGCCTGCTAGATCGCGTTCAAGGCCGAAACAGTGCCACCGATATCACGTTCCCCAACCAATAACTAGATAACTATCCGAATCAATTATTGAAAAAAATAGGATTTGCATTTCTTCGAACGCCGGGTTATGCAAACTCCGGCACACCCCCACCCCAATAGGGCAACCTGATTGCCCCACACTTGAACTCAGGGGTACCCTGCAGTGTACCCCATAGTCTTCTAAAACACCAGTTTCAATCGGTGATCTCAGTAGTCCTTGCTCACAGGAGAACAGAGAAATCTCAAAGCCACCGCGACCACCCCATCCGAGCCCTCTCCGTCATGCCAACCCCACGGGACCACCCCAACACGTCACCCTCTCTGGTGATCACCACCTACCTCTACCGGTGCCACTCACATACCCGTCCGAAGACCAAACAAGGTGTCACCATCCTACTCTCGTCCACCTCTTGGACCGACCAGCCATATGCATCAACACAAGGCATCACCATCCTTGACATATGGCTGGCCCACATCCCTACACTAGGGCGGACGGCCCCGCTTAGCCAGACAGAGAAGACCGCATCGAGGGCACGCGAACATCAATCCCATCATTTACTTGTTCGAATACACCATAACTAGTGGGGGTTTACTTCTCTACAGCACCGTCTACACAACTCTCTCTCTCTCAACGAAAAAAAAAACGCCAGAGAAATCAACCGGGGAATGCGGCATGGCTTGGACCCTATAATAATCAACAATCCATCTACAACAATGAACAACGAAACAACACCACACTATCACTCCATCATAACCTTTCAAAACGGAGAAACTGATGATCTCCAGAGACCACAATCTAAGGGTACACTCTCGGCAAACTTTCTAACACCTTTTTTTTTTTTTTTTTTTTTTTTTTTTTTTTTAAGGGGAGGGGTTAGGAAAATCGGGAAGATGAAAAGGGCAAGGATCATCGAAAGGTCAGTAGCTAGGACTGAGGGTAAGGACATGGCTCCCTCCAGAAATAAGGATGAATGGAGGAAACCAAGGCTCGCGTGCGCAGGGGCGCAACCCTGAAGTAGACGAACACCACTGAGACTGTGGGGAACATCTACCCGCTACCCGTTACCCACTTCGTCTCACCTTTCTATGACGGACTTTCGGTACTCGTTCCTTCCGAACATCACTCTCTGAGAAATTATCTCACGTTGAGCTGTACTGATTTGTTTCTTCTGAACCAAAATCACAGCAACTTACATCACTACTTTCACTCCGCTTTGGATTATCCTAATCATCTAAATCCCCTGCTTCTCTTTCTTCCAACCCTTCCTTTTCTACTTCTTCCTCATCCTCTTCCTCCTCTTCTACAATTTCCCCTTCTTCGTCCCCATAATCCAAATCAACATCATGACACTGCACCTCCTCACCAATCTCTTCACCGCCCTCGTCGCCAGCTCCTTCACAAACTTCTTCACCAATCTCCTCTCCAATCTCATTTTCATCAACACATTCCTCATCAACATCATCGCCATCATGTCCACTACCACCATCATAATACTGCACATCTTCACCCTCTAGTTGCTCATCTGGTCCACTTGAAATTCCTTTCCATTCATCAGAACTCTCAGCACTACTTACAGAAGGCGTCTGCACATCTTCACACACTACATCATTCTCACTCGCACACTCCACAACGCTGCCACCAAATTCCTCCTCAACTTCTACCTCATCTCCTTCAACCACACTTGCAGCATGGACATCCCTGTATCCATCCGCAATCTCAGAAACTTTTGCAGCATGGACATCCCCGTATCCATCCGCAACCTCAGAAACTTTTGCACCATGGACATCCCCGTGTCCATCCGCAAACTCAGACTCTTCAGTCTCCCTAACACCTATAACTATACTTCCCTGTGTAGCATCTGCAGACCGCTCTTCTGCCTCTTCCTTCGATTCCTCTCCTTCACCACTTTCAGCAACTATAGCGTCCTCAACATTTCCCACCCTGGAATCCAGCTGTCCAGGTCCATGTGCAATGTCTAAATTAAATTCTACTGGCGATGGTAAAGCTACACCATCAAGTGACTTCTCATATCCCTGCGTAGGCGATGGTGATGTTACAGGATCTGGATCCCTCATGAACCGAGATGGAGATACTGGAACAAATTCTGCAGCATCTGGATTCAACTGTGACGTCCTCTCTGAGTCCTCTAATTCTGTATTAACAGACGTGTTCTTGTCGTTTTGTGTTGATCCACCGAAGTAATTCCCCTCTTCTTCTTTCTCTTCACCTTCTTCATTCACAAATCTATTAGGCACTTGCGATTTATCTGGAACGTTTAAAGTTTCCTTTCTCTCCAAATCGGAATAACACCTTGCTACAGGATCCCTACTTGCCGATGTTGGTTTACTAATATAACTTCTTCCTCTGTTAGATTCATACTTATTTGTTTTCTCTACTGTAACCGTTGTTACCGTCTTCTCACTTGCCACCCCCTAGTAGCCTCCATTACTTCCAGAATATTCAGTTTTCCTTACAGTTTCTTGCGTTCTCCACCAACCCCCATGTTTGTCCTTTTTAGCTCTTCCTAATAAACCACTTGAGTATTGGACATCTTTAGCAGCTCTTCCCCGGGACTCATCATTCGCCTGGACCCTTCTGGCATGCGCACACCACCGGTCCAGGTCTGCAAAACAACGTAGAGGATCTGCGAAGACCAGCCGGGATCTCTCTTGGGGAGTCAGCCCTTCTCGTATTACCTGTATTACTTCAGTCTCGGGCAACCCCAACCTTTATACCCGGGCAGCTTTTCGTATATCATGCACGAAGTCCCCCAATGCCTCCCCGTTGGCCTGTAGACGATAGAATAACTTAAACTTCAGCTGTTCACGTCGTCGATGGGGTATGAAGAAGTCCAACACTTCCCCATGGAAAGCGTCGACACTGCCGCCCCGACGCAGAGTGTTGGTGACCAGCCCTGCCAATGAACCCCGGCAATACGGGTATATAAGGGACAAGAGGTCCCCATCGGACACCCCCGGGAAATCTGCCAACTGCAGGACAAGGTCCACGAAAACCAGTAACTTGTCCTAATCTACTCCATCCACCACCGGAAGTTTCTGGAGAACGCCTGAAATGGGGTTGGGCAATCTCTGATAGCATACCGCCGCCAGAATTGCACAATTCACAACACAACAATTAAACATGAATCTCAACGAAATACCGAACACAAACATAACTTACAAAACAGAAATACTCTAGTACTCTTCCTTCCTTCGAGCAGACCCCCGGGTTCCCTAGCGCTGCGGAGACCTGACCCACTCCTGAACCAACCTCGTTGACATCACCGGAGAGAACAACCAACCACTAACATGTACATAAAATACACAACACCTAACACCAATCACGACATACAACATCTCACCAACACGTAGCTAACAACCATCAACGTTTAATTGGCATTAAATTCCGAAAATTTTCAATACAAGAATCCAGTCGGTGACGTACCGACTTCCGATCGAGCCATACCGCATCCCGCTAATCCCACGCACTATAATTCGACATCGAATTACCAATACCGTCTGCTCCCCATGCAACGCTCAAGACCCCCGGCAGTTCAACATCTCAAAATATTCTAACTACAAATGCCTGCCTCGTGGCGTGACCAGATTCACAAGTCAAACAAGCTAACAATTATACATTCACAAAATATATATATATATATATAAACATTACATGACATAATATCTACATATGTGTGTTAATCTCTTTTTTTTGAAGTTTCATTTTGCCCCAAATGTTTCCGAGTTTGCAAGCCCCGCCACACCCAAAGGACCCAAGGATTCAACCCTAGATAGAACCACGCTCTTCTACCATTTGTAACCCCTCTTTATTTTTTATACTTTATCATTTTTTTTTTAAGAGGGCCACTAGATATTTAAAACTAGGCAGAAGGTCTAGGAGAAGCATAAAATGCGCTGGGTCCAGTGAGACAGGACTTGCAATTAATCTCTCTGGTAACAAACAATAACAGCTTTTATTATCTGAAATTACATACATCAAAATTCAAAAACTCCTTAATCCCCCATAATGTCGATAATCACATAATTATATAAATATCACCTGTTTATAACACATTGACATAAAAAAATTATAAGTCGGACATAATACATCTATTCATACATCTATGTATATATATATATATATATATATCTTCCCCTCAGTCTAAAAAGATCATGATCATAACTCAACAAAACGTTTTTTTTAATCTCGACATTATAAAAAGGTACACTCATATATATTTATCACTCCACCCCCCCCCCCCGAACACATAACAGCCTATAACATCACAATTAATTTCACAAAATCACAGTTACAACTCATTATGCCATCATACTCAAAAGCCCCACGGCCCGCCTGTATATTATCCTTTTATCGCCCCATGATATAGAAACATCAAATAACTGAAACCCGCCAGTATCTATTAATTAATTGGAAACTAATGTCATCGACCAAGACCACCCCTTATACATTTTTATAATGTCGGCAGCCAGCATAATTAACTAAGAACTGTAACAATTCCATGTCAGATTCAAATATACATTATAAATTTAAAAAACATTTGGAATGGCTCGTAATTAAAAAATATAATTATAAGTTAAAGCTGTACTAACATTTCTTCAATCCTGCAAAATGTGAAACTTCTTGATTTATATAACGTACAGATCCTTTCTAAAAACCAGCCAGAAGAGTGTAAAAATTATTTATATATTTAATTATATATCAAGTCATAATTATCTAATTGTATGGCAAGTCATTATTTAATCATAAGTATTTGATAGTAACAAAAGCATAACTGCATAGTAACAAAAGCATAACTGCAATTAAGGCTACCTACAGCATGCCTAACATTCACAAAATCTGACAATTATAAATGTCTTTGAAGCAATGTCAATGTTAATAAGTAGTAGTTAAATAAATGTTAGTATTGTCGTTTTGATCATTGCCATCAATTAAATCAAACTTGTGATTAAAGCATTAATGTTCAAATAAATCTCTAATATGTGTATGCCATGTTAGGATTAGTAACCTATTGTAATAATTAGTTATAGGGTAGAAGTAAGCAAATTTGTAATAGTGCAAAATGTGCGAAGCAAAACCAACAGTGCAAGTTTTAAAATTAAAAAAAAAGTAACTTTACAATAAAAAAAAAATAATGTATTAAGTAATTTTTTTTTTTTATACCAAGTGGGGGTATATATAACGATTCATAAAGCCAACCCATCGGATCGTTATATGAAAGTGTCATACTGTGCGAGTATAGCAGCGTAAGCAAGAGAGAGAGGGTATAATCACAGCTTATCTCTGTCTAACATCGCCACTGCTACGAATGTTGCCGGCACAGACATGAATTTTTATTCAATTATTTTTATTAGTTAAAACTGCAATATCTTCAAAACTAATAAATATACAGCAATTCTGAAACCAGCATAGTGTTCAGCAATTAAAGCTCTATAAGTAGCCAAAATATCAACAAATATAATTAACATTTACAGAAGTTATACAGAAGAAGAACGCCAAGAGAAATAACTAAGAGAACTAGGCTAGATACGAATTAGGTGTTTTCACACACTTACAGAGAAAGACCTTAGCAATAATGTTCTGTGGTCAGATCTGTGAAATCACGTTTGCAAATACCCATAATCAAACGATTTGCAAACAGAGGAAGTATGAAATTAGCCAGTAATTCTCTACCATCTCGAACCTGTTAAGGGGCGTTTGGTCGACTTGTTCGATATTGTTTCAAATGGAAAACGCATGATTTATTTGGAACAACCAATCACAAAGCTGTATTCAGAAGAGACGCCAACTCAGACTTGGGGAAGCGAGCACTCTTCGTTCGACTCTTAAATGAGCAAGACGTGTGTTAAATACGTGCTAAATTTCACAAACCACGCAAAGTCTTATTTAAATAAACCGTTCGGGAAGTAGTCCGCAGTTGCAGAGGAACTAGTAAAGTTCGATAACAACTCTCGCTGTGTAACAACGCATTAATTAATTAAAAAATTAATTAATAATTTATTTATTTGTGAAGTGACCTGTGCAACCTACAGAGCTACATTACATCTGTAATTATTCTGTAGAATTACAGAGCTACAGCATCTGTAATTGCCCAGTATCATCGGTCAACGTTTTGGTCAACATCATTTCTTCTGTGCCGAACCATCAAAAGGAGGATCACTACGGATTTCTATCTACGGTCGACGCATCAATCAGTAAGAAATAGATTCATTGATCAATGAAATTAAGAAACAAAATAAATAATAAAAAGCAATAAACAGTTTTTTAAAAGACACTAAGTAAATTCATAATTTGTATTTAATTAGTAAGATTAGCTATAAATTAATATAGGAGTGTTGAATGGAAGGTGAGGTGTAGTATTGAACGTGCAAATTATTGCAGACCTGTTCTTTAGCACTGGTTTGGGAGATATAAATTTTCTTAATTAAACCAGATAAGAACAATTGGTCGTTTGGACGTTTTAATCTTCCCTTGTCACGCACACTCATTAATAATAAGAGTTAGGTTAGCAATAAGACCTTAACTTAGCTTTGAAAGAACATTAATAAAATAACATTTAGTCGTTAATTAAACAAACTCAAGCAAATTTTAAAGTGTTATTTGTAACGATTCCCCTTGAATTCCACATTCACTGAACGAATCCTGAGGTAGTGTGTCTCTATGCTCTGAGCTAAGCTAAATCCGTGTCATTTGTTCTGGCGCCCAGGTAAAGTAAAAGTCACGGGTAAGTAACGTTTTATCTATCATTAAATATATAATATATGTGTGTTAGATAAAAAGGCCGTTATAGAAATTTGGCGCCGCAACTAATGGGCCAGAGTAAGCACGAGTAAACTCCCAAATTTATATATAAAAATAAGTTATATATAAATTTGGAGCCGCAACTTAATGGGCCCGATTAAACTCATAAATTTATGTATAGGTAAATAAGTTATATATAAATTTGGTGTGCAACTATTAACCCAAGTGACTAGTTTGAATTGTAATAATATTTAATTTGAAACGAAGTGGAATTTAAGGTTACAAATAACTGTTGAAGGGTTAAATATTAAAATAAATTTTGTTAAATAATAATAACAATAATAAATGGCTAAATCACCAGCAGTAGATATGGCAGCAATTGAACAGATGTTTAAGCAGTTGACCACTAAAATGTATGATAATAATAGTCAATTAAATAGTAAAATTGAAGAAAATAATCAAAATTTAGAAGAAAGTAATAAAAAATTAATAAATAAAATTGACAGTAAAATTGAAGAAAATAATCAAAATTTAGAAGAAAGTAATAAAAAATTAATAAATGATGTTAATTAAATAGAGCAAACTAATAAATACTTATCTAGTGAAATGAAACAAATAAACGAAAATTTAACTAGCCAAATAGAACAAAGTAGTAAAGAAGCTACATTTAAAATAGATGAAGAAATAGCAAATTTAGCTATTAATTTAGCTAGTAAAATAGATGAGAGTAATCTTAAGTTTGATAAGCATACCGAAGAGGTTCAAACTACATTAGAGTAATTTAGGAAACAAACACTAATTTTCGCCGTCAAGACGAAAAACTAAATAAATTTAGAAACGAATTTCATGAATGGTTAGAACAGAAAGTAACCCTTATTAACCAACAATTCAGCAAAGTAACTGCTGAATTAAAAACCCAAACGCTTCTAAATAAAGAAGAAATCCAGAGTACTAGGGAAGAGTGTACCCAACTGGGTGAAAATATTAAGGAGGTTAAGAAACAAGTAGAGAGTAAGGCAGACCGAGACGAAGTACATCAAAAGGTAGAACAGCAATTAAAGGTAATGCGGGAAGATCTGACTAAGGCAATGAAGTCACAGCAAACCAAAGTCGTGAGGTGTGGCGGCTATAAGGAAGAACCGGAAAACCTTGCATTCTCAGGAAACCCACATGAGAATCCTGTGGAGTTTCTACGGCTGTTTGAGGCTTATGTATCTCGCGTAAACCCACTGATGGACAATGAGGACAAGAAGGACATGTTAGGCCGATTTCTCAAGAATTGGGCAGGTACGTGGTGGAAAGTCATCTCGGACCGAGTCCAAACCTACGCTGACTTCAGAGAAAAATTCCTTGCTCAATACTGGAACATTCAGATCCAAAGAAGGGTACGCGATCATCTGGAATTTGGTAATTATCACCCGTCCATGAATATGACAACCACCAACTATGTGCTAAACGTAATGGCACAAGTAAAGCATTTAACACCACCAATAGAGGAGAGAGACCTAGTGTATAAGCTAGCGCGTCATTTCTCGGAACGCACTAGAGTAGCAACCACTACTAGAGGAGTGGATACTCTAGAAAAGTTTATAATGGTCGTGGATGAATGTCAAGACCTAGAGAGGGACCTGAAGCGTGTAAATAATCAGCTGAGTAACCACTCTAGAGGCGATCATCAGGAACCAACTCTCTACCCAACGTAAAGAAGAGACAATGAACGCCCAAAAGAAAAAAGGTTTACCCCATATCCGGGTAACAAACCCCAAAATCGCCAGGAATTGGAAGAAAAGGGTAGAAGTAGGAGTGTTGAAAACCGACCAAATAAAGGTTTTAAGGTATGTAAAACAGCCATAACATCTACCGAGCCGCAACCGTCTACTAGTAAAATGAATACGGGAAACGGGAAGCCACTGCAGGTAGAAAAGAAACAAAACTAAACCTACCATTACCTGCAGTGAAACAACCCAAGAAAACAGGTAAAAAGAAAGTAACAAACAATATAAAACAAGTGAGCGATAGGAAGTTCTTGTTAAAAGAAGAGCAAGAAGTGGGTAGAAGCCATTATCCTGAATGTCCGGAAATAATTTGTAAAATCAGTAATCTACTAGTACGAGCGCTAATAGACACTGGCAGTGAGGTAACCTGTGTCAGCTCAAAGTTTGTAGAAAATAATAGTCAGTTGCGTAATTGTCCCAGACTACCCGTAAAAAGTTGTAATGTACAGGGAGCCACTGGAGCCAAAATGCAAAAGTTCACTGAACAAATTTATTTACCTGTCAATATAAATGGTACCCAAACACAAATTGTACCCCACGTTAGGAGTGACCAGCACTGTATTGATGATACTCCAGAAATCAACATCGGGACTGAGTTGAACAACGAGCAACAGAACCAAATTCAGCAACTCGTCTGTGAGTATAGGGATGTTTTTAGAACAGAGCCTGGAAGAGCTAAGTTCTATGAACATCAGTTAACACTTACTGAAAACGCATCATTTGTGCAAAGGACTTATCCAATCCCTGTACACTATAGAGAAAAAGTGGAAAAAGAGGTCCAACAGATGTTAGCGAATGGAGTTATAGAGAGGGCAAGTAGTCCCTATATTAACCCTTTAGTAGTTGTCACCAAGCCGAACGGGAGTATCCACTTATGCCTTGATGCCAGGAAATTAAATTCTTATTAGTACCTGATTACGAGTGCACAAGGAGTGTGGAAGAATTGTTCCAAAAATGTAATGGAGTTAAGTACATGACCAAACTGGACTTAACATCAGGATTTTGGCAAATTCCAATCCGCAAATGTGATCGACAGTATACGGCATTTTTGTATAAAAACAAGTGCTACCAATTTAAAGTGGTACCCTTTGGCCTGAGCACCAGCTTAGCTGCAATGGTAAGGTGTTTAGACAGTGCCTTAGGTAATGAGGTAGAGAAGTATACACTAGTGTTCGTAGATGATATTCTATGTGTGTCACAAACATTCGAGGAGCACTTACAACATTTAAGAAATATTTTTGCAAAATTAAGATGAGCAAACATGACGCTGAATCTACGGAAATCAGAGTTTGGTAAGGAGGAAATTAAGTTTTTAGGTCACCGAATCTCAGTGGAAGGAATAACCACGGACCCAGAGAAGGTAAAAGCCATCCAAGAATTTCCAACTCCAAAGAACTGCAAGCAGCTAAAGTCATTTCTAGGTTTAGCTAACTACTATCAGAGGTTTACAAGTAAATACGCGGAAAGTACTGTTCCATTGTTGAAGTTGTTAAACAAAGGGATTAAATGGAGGTGGACAAGGGACCACGATGAGGCGCTACAAGTGAAAAGTCTTTTTATAAATACTGTAGTATTACATCATCCAAGGGTAGGAGAAAGATTTTATTTGCAAACAGACGCCAGCAATATTGCTGTAGGAGCACACTTGTATCAGATGGATGAGAAGGGGCAAAAAGCGGTATTAGGATTTGTAAGTCGCACACTTAAAGGGGCGGAATTAACCTATTTTACGATAGAAAAAGAGCTATTAGCGATAGTGCATAGCCTGTCAAAGTTTAGAAGTTATATTCTGTGTGCTAAACTTACTATAATCACCGACAATAAGGCGTTAGTATTTTTATTAAAGTGTAAATTGCTAGGTGCTCGTCTGACTCGTTGGATCTTGGCTATACACGAGTACCAGTTTGAAATACAGTATTGTAAAGCGAAAGACAACTTGGTAGCAGATGTACTCAGTAGAAATCCACCATCAGAAAACAACATGGATACATAAACAGTAAAGGTAGTACCACCGATATAGGTATTTACGCGGTAAAGCATGTAACAAAACCGGAAGTAGTTGGACGACTTAAGGAAATAGGGACCCATCAACAACAAGACCCTAGGATTAGTGTAGCTTGGAGAAGTGCGGTTACCAACACCAAACCAGGATTTTCCATATATGAAGGGAAACTATATAAGCTATGTTCCCATAAGTGGGAATTATTATTACCAAGCTGTATGATGGAGGAACTTATTTGGGAATGCCACTTGTCATTGGGCCACGCTGGATTTAAGAAATGCCATCGAGCCTTAACAGAAAGCTTCATTGGAAAGGGGTTAGCAAAACGCATGAAAAGATTATTGTCTACTTGTGACCTGTGCCAGAAGTGTAAACACCCGAACTTATCTACCAGAGTAGAAATGCAAACAATCCAAGCAAAAGAGAAAGGAGAGCTATTAGGTATGGATTATTACGGGCCTCTACCAAAAGCAAAAGGAGGGGTAAAGCACATTCTAGTAACAGTAGATTTCTTTTCTAAATTTGTCAAACTATACCCAGTCCAAAGAGCCACGACAAAAGCAACACTTAGAGCGTTAACAAAGTTCTACATCCCACAGTATGGTAAACCTAGGAAAATATTGTCCGACCAAGGAAGACAGTTCACCCATAACCTATGGAGAGAAGCCTTGGAGGAACTCAATATAAAACTAATTCTTACATCAATACGTCACCCTCAAGCGAATTTAGCTGAGCGAATAAATAGAGAATTAGGTAGATATTTTCGGATATTGTGCCATCAGAACCATTCTGCATGGGTAGATTATTTGAGTTTTATTTCGGATTGTATTAATAATACTTGTAATGAAACAACGGGGTACACACCTTCAGAATTATTTATCAACAAAGAACCAGTACATGTATGGACCAAAACCATAAAAAGTCCACCCAACTACAATCTACCTATTCCATATGAGGTAAAAACCAGAATAGCAGAAGAAAGAATACAGAGAGAAGGCCAAAAGAGGGTAGAACGATATAATCGTACTCACAAGTTGGTAAGGTTTGTGGAAGGAGAGGAAGTGCTAGTGAAAGCGAATCCTGTATGCTCTGCTATAGATAATACCACGGCCAAGTTCTTTCCGATATTCATGGGACCTTATAGAATAGAAAAGCAGGTTGCAAGGTACACATACATATTAAAAGATGTTGAAAAAAACAAAATTATAGGAAAGTACCATGGGGATAGATTGAGGAAATATAGACAAAATATAGAGCAATAAAGAAACAATGGTTTGAGCCAATGAGGCATGTGAATCAAACGTAGTCAAACAAATATTTATAAATGTCTTTGAAGCAATGTCAATGTTAATAAGTATTAGTTAAATAAATGTTAGTATTGTCGTTTTGATCATTGCCATCAATTAAATCAAACTTGTGATTAAAGCATTAATGTTCAAATAAATCTCTAATATGTGTATGCCATGTTAGGATTAGTAACCTATTGTAATAATTAGTTATAGGGTAGAAGTAAGCAAATTTGTAATAGTGCAAAATGTGCGCGAGCAAAACCAACAGTGCAAGTTTTAAAATTAAAAAAAAAAGTGCGTAACTTTACTTTACAATAAGAAAAAAAAATTAATGTATTTCTTAAATAATAAATTTTTTTTATACCAAGTGGGGGTATATATAACGATTCATAAAGCCGGCCCATCGGATCGTTATATGAAACTGTCATACTGTGCGAGTATAGCAGCATAAGCAAGAGAGAGAGGGTATAATCACAGCTATCTCTGTCTAACATCGCCACTGCTACGAATATTGCCGGCACAGACATGAATTTTTATTCAATTATTTTTATTAGTTAAAACTGCAATATCTTCAAAACTAATAAATATACAGCAATTCTGAAATCAGCATAGTGTTCAGCAATTAAAGCTCTATAAGTAGCCAAAATATCAACAAATATAATTAACATTTACAGAAGTTATACAGAAGAAGAACGCCAAGAGAAATAACTAGAGAATTAGGCTAGGTACGAATTAGGTGTTTTCACACACTTACAGAGAAAGACCTTAGCAATAATATTCTGTGGTCAGATCTGTGAAATCACGTTTGCAAATACCCATAATCAAACGATTTGCAAACAGAGGATGTATGAAATTAGCCAGTAATTCTCTACCATCTCAAACCTGTTAAGGGGCGTTTGGTCGACTTGTTCGATATTGTTTCAAATGGAAAACGCATGATTTATTTGGAACAACCAATCACAAAGCTGTATTCAGAAGAGACGCCAACTCAGACTTGGGGAAGCGAGCACTCTTCGTTCGACTCTTAAATGAGCAAGACGTGTGTTAAATACGTGCTAAATTTCACAAACCACGCAAAGTCTTATTTAAATAAACCGTTCGGGAAGTAGTCCGCAGTTGCAGAGGAACTAGTAAAGTTCGATAACAACTCTCGCTGTGTAACAACGCATTAATTAATTAAAAAATTAATTAATAATTTATTTATTTGTGAAGTGACCTGTGCAACCTACAGAGCTACATTACATCTGTAATTATTCTGTAGAATTACAGAGCTACAGCATCTGTAATTGCCCAGTATCATCGGTCAACGTTTTGGTCAACATCATTTCTTCTGTGCCGAACCATCAAAAGGAGGATCACTACGGATTTCTATCTACGGTCGACGCATCAATCAGTAAGAAATAGATTCATTGATCAATGAAATTAAGAAACAAAATAAATAATAAAAAGCAATAAACAGTTTTTTAAAAGACACTAAGTAAATTCATAATTTGTATTTAATTAGTAAGATTAGCTATAAATTAATATAGGAGTGTTGAATGGAAGGTGAGGTGTAGTATTGAACGTGCAAATTATTGCAGACCTGTTCTTTAGCACTGGTTTGGGAGCTATAAATTTTCTTAATTAAACCAGATAAGAACAATTGGTCGTTTAGACGTTTTAATCTTCCCTTGTCACGCACACTCATTAATAATAAGAGTTAGGTTAGCAATAAGACCTTAACTTAGCTTTGAAAGAACATTAATAAAATAACATTTAGTCGTTAATTAAACAAACTCAAGCAAATTTTAAAGTGTTATTTGTAACGATTCCCCTTGAATTCCACATTCACTGAACGAATCCTGAGGTAGTGTGTCTCTATGCTCTGAGCTAAGCTAAATCCGTGTCATTTGTTCTGGCGCCCAGGTAAAGTAAAAGTCACGGGTAAGTAACATTTTATCTATCATTAAATATATAATATATGTGTGTTAGATAAAAAGGCCGTTATAGAAATTTGGCGCCGCAACTAATGGGCCAGAGTAAGCACGAGTAAACTCCCAAATTTATATATAAAAATAAGTTATATATAAATTTGGAGCCGCAACTTAATGGGCCCGATTAAACTCATAAATTTATGTATAGGTAAATAAGTTATATATAAATTTGGTGTGCAACTATTAACCCAAGTGACTAGTTTGAATTGTAATAATATTTAATTTGAAACGAAGTTGAATTTAAGGTTACAAATAACTGTTGAAGGGTTAAATATTAAAATAAATTTTGTTAAATAATAATAACAATAATAAATGGCTAAATCACCAGCAGTAGATATGGCAGCAATTGAACAGATGTTTAAGCAGTTGACCACTAAAATGTATGATAATAATAGTCAATTAAATAGTAAAATTGAAGAAAATAATCAAAATTTAGAAGAAAGTAATAAAAAATTAATAAATAAAATTGACAGTAAAATTGAAGAAAATAATCAAAATTTAGAAGAAAGTAATAAAAAATTAATAAATGATGTTAATAATAAAATAGAGCAAACTAATAAATACTTATCTAGTGAAATGAAACAAATAAACGAAAATTTAACTAGCCAAATAGAACAAAGTAGTAAAGAAGCTACATTTAAAATAGATGAAGAAATAGCAAATTTAGCTATTAATTTAGCTAGTAAAATAGATGAGAGTAATCTTAAGTTTGATAAGCATACCGAAGAGGTTCAAACTACATTAGAGTAATTTAGGAAACAAACACTAATTTTCGCCGTCAAGACGAAAAACTAAATAAATTTAGAAACGAATTTCATGAATGGTTAGAACAGAAAGTAACCCTTATTAACCAACAATTCAGCAAAGTAACTGCTGAATTAAAAACCCAAACGCTTCTAAATAAAGAAGAAATCCAGAGTACTAGGGAAGAGTGTACCCAACTGGGTGAAAATATTAAGGAGGTTAAGAAACAAGTAGAGAGTAAGGCAGACCGAGACGAAGTACATCAAAAGGTAGAACAGCAATTAAAGGTAATGCGGGAAGATCTGACTAAGGCAATGAAGTCACAGCAAACCAAAGTCGTGAGGTGTGGCGGCTATAAGGAAGAACCGGAAAACCTTGCATTCTCAGGAAACCCACATGAGAATCCTGTGGAGTTTCTACGGCTGTTTGAGGCTTATGTATCTCGCGTAAACCCACTGATGGACAATGAGGACAAGAAGGACATGTTAGGCCGATTTCTCAAGAATTGGGCAGGTACGTGGTGGAAAGTCATCTCGGACCGAGTCCAAACCTACGCTGACTTCAGAGAAAAATTCCTTGCTCAATACTGGAACATTCAGATCCAAAGAAGGGTACGCGATCATCTGGAATTTGGTAATTATCACCCGTCCATGAATATGACAACCACCAACTATGTGTTAAACGTAATGGCACAAGTAAAGCATTTAACACCACCAATAGAGGAGAGAGACCTAGTGTATAAGCTAGCGCGTCATTTCTCGGAACGCACTAGAGTAGCAACCACTACTAGAGGAGTGGATACTCTAGAAAAGTTTATAATGGTCGTGGATGAATGTCAAGACCTAGAGAGGGACCTGAAGCGTGTAAATAATCAGCTGAGTAACCACTCTAGAGGCGATCATCAGGAACCAACTCTCTACCCAACGTAAAGAAGAGACAATGAACGCCCAAAAGAAAAAAGGTTTACCCCATATCCGGGTAACAAACCCCAAAATCGCCAGGAATTGGAAGAAAAGGGTAGAAGTAGGAGTGTTGAAAACCGACCAAATAAAGGTTTTAAGGTATGTAAAACAGCCATAACATCTACCGAGCCGCAACCGTCTACTAGTAAAATGAATACGGGAAACGGGAAGCCACTGCAGGTAGAAAAGAAACAAAACTAAACCTACCATTACCTGCAGTGAAACAACCCAAGAAAACAGGTAAAAAGAAAGTAACAAACAATATAAAACAAGTGAGCGATAGGAAGTTCTTGTTAAAAGAAGAGCAAGAAGTGGGTAGAAGCCATTATCCTGAATGTCCGGAAATAATTTGTAAAATCAGTAATCTACTAGTACGAGCGCTAATAGACACTGGCAGTGAGGTAACCTGTGTCAGCTCAAAGTTTGTAGAAAATAATAGTCAGTTGCGTAATTGTCCCAGACTACCCGTAAAAAGTTGTAATGTACAGGGAGCCACTGGAGCCAAAATGCAAAAGTTCACTGAACAAATTTATTTACCTGTCAATATAAATGGTACCCAAACCCAAATTGTAGCTCTTATAGTCCCGAAACTCGTTCATGATTGTATTATTGGGGTAGATACGTAACTTGAACGGAAGGCAGAAATAAATTTCAAAAGAAATACTATCACAATGGAAATTGATACAAAGAAAATCAATGTAAACATTAAAAAATTTAAGCATTGGAAGTCGGTAAGTGTCATAGAAGGGTATAGAGAGAAACCGCTAGTTGACGTTAGGAGTGACCAGCACTGTATTGATGATACTCCAGAAATCAACATCGGGACTGAGTTGAACAACGAGCAACAGAACCAAATTCAGCAACTCGTCTGTGAGTATAGGGGTGTTTTTAGAACAGAGCCTGGAAGAGCTAAGTTCTATGAACATCAGTTAACACTTACTGAAAACGCATCATTTGTGCAAAGGACTTATCCAATCCCTGTACACTATAGAGAAAAAGTGGAAAAAGAGGTCCAACAGATGTTAGCGAATGGAGTTATAGAGAGGGCAAGTAGTCCCTATATTAACCCTTTAGTAGTTGTCACCAAGCCGAACGGGAGTATCCACTTATGCCTTGATGCCAGGAAATTAAATTCTTATTAGTACCTGATTACGAGTGCACAAGGAGTGTGGAAGAATTGTTCCAAAAATGTAATGGAGTTAAGTACATGACCAAACTGGACTTAACATCAGGATTTTGGCAAATTCCAATCCGCAAATGTGATCGACAGTATACGGCATTTTTGTATAAAAACAAGTGCTACCAATTTAAAGTGGTATCCTTTGGCCTGAGCACCAGCTTAGCTGCAATGGTAAGGTGTTTAGACAGTGCCTTAGGTAATGAGGTAGAGAAGTATACACTAGTGTTCGTAGATGATATTCTATGTGTGTCACAAACATTCGAGGAGCACTTACAACATTTAAGAAATATTTTTGCAAAATTAAGATGAGCAAACATGACGCTGAATCTACGGAAATCAGAGTTTGGTAAGGAGGAAATTAAGTTTTTAGGTCACCGAATCTCAGTGGAAGGAATAACCACGGACCCAGAGAAGGTAAAAGCCATACAAGAATTTCCAACTCCAAAGAACTCCAAGCAGCTAAAGTCATTTCTAGGTTTAGCTAACTACTATCAGAGGTTTACAAGTAAATACGCGGAAAGTACTGTTCCATTGTTGAAGTTGTTAAACAAAGGGATTAAATGGAGGTGGACAAGGGACCACGATGAGGCGCTACAAGTGAAAAGTCTTTTTATAAATACTGTAGTATTACATCATCCAAGGGTAGGAGAAAGATTTTATTTGCAAACAGACGCCAGCAATATTGCTATAGGAGCACACTTGTATCAGATGGATGAGAAGGGGCAAAAAGCGGTATTAGGATTTGTAAGTCGCACACTTGAAGGGGCGGAATTAACCTATTTTACGACAGAAAAAGAGCTATTAGCGATAGTGCATAGCCTGTCAAAGTTTAGAAGTTATATTCTGTGTGCTAAACTTACTATAATCACCGACAATAAGGCGTTAGTATTTTTATTAAAGTGTAAATTGCTAGGTGCTCGTCTGACTGGTTGGATCTTGGCTATACAAGAGTACCAGTTTGAAATACAGTATTGTAAAGCGAAAGACAACTTGGTAGCAGATGTACTCAGTATAAATCCACCATCAGAAAACAACATGGATACATAAACAGTAAAAGTAGTAGCACCGATATAGGTATTTACGCGGTAAAGCATGTAACAAAACCGGAAGTAGTTGGACGACTTAAGGAAATAGGGACCCATCAACAACAAGACCCTAGGATTAGTGTAGCTTGGAGAAGTGCGGTTACCAACACCAAACCAGGATTTTCCATATATGAAGGGAAACTATATAAGCTATGTTCCCATAAGTGGGAATTATTATTACCAAGCTGTATGATGGAGGAACTTATTTGGGAATGCCACTTGTCATTGGGCCACGCTGGATTTAAGAAATGCCATCGAGCCTTAACAGAAAGCTTCATTGGAAAGGGGTTAGCAAAACGCATGAAAAGATTATTGTCTACTTGTGACCTGTGCCAGAAGTGTAAACACCCGAACTTATCTACCAGAGTAGAAATGCAAACAATCCAAGCAAAAGAGAAAGGAGAGCTATTAGGTATGGATTATTACGGGCCTCTACCAAAAGCAAAAGGAGGGGTAAAGCACATTCTAGTAACAGTAGATTTCTTTTCTAAATTTGTCAAACTATACCCAGTCTAAAGAGCCACGACAAAAGCAACACTTAGAGCGTTAACAAAGTTCTACATCCCACAGTATGGTAAACCTAGGAAAATATTGTCCGACCAAGGAAGACAGTTCACCCATAACCTATGGAGAGAAGCCTTGGAGGAACTCAATATAAAACTAATTCTTACATCAATACGTCACCCTCAAGCGAATTTAGCTGAGCGAATAAATAGAGAATTAGGTAGATATTTTCGGATATTGTGCCATCAGAACCATTCTGCATGGGTAGATTATTTGAGTTTTATTTCGGATTGTATTAATAATACTTGTAATGAAACAACGGGGTACACACCTTCAGAATTATTTATCAACAAAGAACCAGTACATGTATGGACCAAAACCATAAAAAGTCCACCCAACTACAATCTACCTATTCCATATGAGGTAAAAACCAGAATAGCAGAAGAAAGAATACAGAGAGAAGGCCAAAAGAGGGTAGAACGATATAATCGTACTCACAAGTTGGTAAGGTTTGTGGAAGGAGAGGAAGTGCTAGTGAAAGCGAATCCTGTATCCTCTGCTATAGATAATACCACGGCCAAGTTCTTTCCGATATTCATGGGACCTTATAGAATAGAAAAGCAGGTTGCAAGGTACACATACATATTAAAAGATGTTGAAAAAAACAAAATTATAGGAAAGTACCATGGGGATAGATTGAGGAAATATAGACAAAATATAGAGCAATAAAGAAACAATGGTTTGAGCCAATGAGGCATGTGAATCAAACGTAGTCAAACAAATATTTATAAATGTCTTTGAAGCAATGTCAATGTTAATAAGTATTAGTTAAATAAATGTTAGTATTGTCGTTTTGATCATTGCCATCAATTAAATCAAACTTGTGATTAAAGCATTAATGTTCAAATAAATCTCTAATATGTGTATGCCATGTTAGGATTAGTAACCTATTGTAATAATTAGTTATAGGGTAGAAGTAAGCAAATTTGTAATAGTGCAAAATGTGCGCGAGCAAAACCAACAGTGCAAGTTTTAAAATTAAAAAAAAAAGTGCGTAACTTTACTTTACAATAAGAAAAAAAAATTAATGTATTTCTTAAATAATAAATTTTTTTTATACCAAGTGGGGGTATATATAACGATTCATAAAGCCGGCCCATCGGATCGTTATATGAAACTGTCATACTGTGCGAGTATAGCAGCATAAGCAAGAGAGAGAGGGTATAATCACAGCTATCTCTGTCTAACATCGCCACTGCTACGAATATTGCCGGCACAGACATGAATTTTTATTCAATTATTTTTATTAGTTAAAACTGCAATATCTTCAAAACTAATAAATATACAGCAATTCTGAAATCAGCATAGTGTTCAGCAATTAAAGCTCTATAAGTAGCCAAAATATCAACAAATATAATTAACATTTACAGAAGTTATACAGAAGAAGAACGCCAAGAGAAATAACTAGAGAATTAGGCTAGGTACGAATTAGGTGTTTTCACACACTTACAGAGAAAGACCTTAGCAATAATATTCTGTGGTCAGATCTGTGAAATCACGTTTGCAAATACCCATAATCAAACGATTTGCAAACAGAGGATGTATGAAATTAGCCAGTAATTCTCTACCATCTCAAACCTGTTAAGGGGCGTTTGGTCGACTTGTTCGATATTGTTTCAAATGGAAAACGCATGATTTATTTGGAACAACCAATCACAAAGCTGTCATCAGAAGAGACGCCAACTCAGACTTGGGGAAGCGAGCACTCTTCGTTCGACTCTTAAATGAGCAAGACGTGTGTTAAATACGTGCTAAATTTCACAAACCACGCAAAGTCTTATTTAAATAAACCGTTCGGGAAGTAGTCCGCAGTTGCAGAGGAACTAGTAAAGTTCGATAACAACTCTCGCTGTGTAACAACGCATTAATTAATTAAAAAATTAATTAATTTATTTATTTGTGAAGTGACCTGTGAGTAGTATAGGTATGTATGTGCTGGGACAAGGTCAATGACCCCGGAAGTAAGCAAAGACGACCTTGACCTACATCAAGGTCACGATCAAGGTCGCGTCCAAGGTCACGGCCAAGGTCAAGGCTGGTTATGACGTAAGCAACATGCTCTACAACGGCTTGTTCAAGGAAATTACGCAATAACATGTGAACGCGTGCGGTTGACCTTTCGATTAAACCGCGCCCAAGAAAATTTCGCAATAACATGTGAATGTATGTGGTCGATTAAACCACATCCAAGAAAATTGTGTAATAACACACGTTTTCATCATGATAGAAAAGTTGACGTCCATATTTTGAAAAATAAAAATACGAATTAATCAGGATCGAACCTATGAAACTATACATCAAATTAAGAAACAACGATTTAATCTACACGGCTAATTCGTTTTTTGAATATCTTACTAAATCGTGTGAGGAAAAATGAAAATTCTTTAGTAATATACATATTTCTTTTCTTTATTTTTTCAACATAAACATTCAATTGTTATAACGTTTTTACATAATGCTGATAACTACATTTATTAATTTTTTGCTGATTATAAAGACCATTAGTAACATCAAGTATACTATCAACCAACGAATATCTTACTAAATCATGTGGGGAAAAATAAAATTCTTTAGTAATATACATATTTCTTTTCTTTATTTTTAAACATAAACATACAATTGTTATAACGTTTTTACATAATGTTGATAACTACATTTATTAACTTTTTGCTGATTATAAAGACCATTAGTAACATCATGTATACTATCAACTAGTTTAAATTGATTATGTTGTATGTTTAACATTATTTTGTACTCGTTCACCTTTTCAGGTACAAATTTAAATATTTTACAATTACACATATTAAAATTTTTAAGCCCAATATTTTTAGTATCATAAATGTTATAAACTACATTCTTCCGCCAATTATATTTGTTTCGCGTGTTAAAAACTTGTTCCATCATCCGTCAATGAATAATGACCGTAGGGCAGTGTATCTATTTTATTATCGCAAAGGATTCTTTTATTATCTAAATTACTTAACGCCAATTTGTTACACGTAATCGTTTCAACTGAATGTTTTTTCGATCGGAATAATTTTATCATTCTATAGCTATTTATTTTATTATTATCCTTATTTATAGTTACGGGTTTATTATTTTTAAAAACGGTTTTAGAATAGACGCACTCTTTAAAATCTTCAAAGCTTATATGTTTGCTAATAACATTTTTTTTAATTCCTTTTGCTCTTTTTTTAATTTTGTTATCCGCAGTTTAAATGTATATAATTTAGAGCGTAAACCGATAAATTCTTTAATCGGTACACCCACACATTCATCTTTAAATTTACCAATAACTTTTTTATTTTCATCCGAATAGCACGGATGATTGGGTGAATAATCTGATGTATCAAAGTGTGTAAATAAATCTGAATCTAATATGTCTTTATAAAAATCTTCTGTACGAATTTCGTAAAAAAAGCTATCTGTATCTGTATATAAGAGCAAAAGCTTTTCACCATATTTTTTCTTCATTATATCGTAATGAAAATCATACATTAACGTTTTACTTATTTCTAATACGCTAAATCCGATGTATATTGGTTTATCTAAAAATAAACGTTTTTTATCCGGGATTTTTTTATACAGGAAATAGCGATGAAGTAATGTGTGTAGAATGTAAAGTTGTTCTTGACGAATGGGAAGCGACCGATGATCCTTGGACTGAACATCAAAAAGCATCACCAGATTGTTTACTAGTAAAATTACATAAATCGCAATTGTAAAATAAAATTGCAACTGTGCAATTGTAAATAAAAAATGTGATAACAGAAATAGTATGCGTTTATTAACTGATTTTTCAACCTATTTAATCACTTTGTTACTGTATTTAGAATAATAATGAGTGTTAGACAGATTATCAGCGATGAACTACACAAACAAGCCAGACGGAATTTTCCAACACGTAATGTAGAGTTGAAAGGCGTTCACGATTTGTACCAAGCCGACCTCGTAGACATGATATCGTTTTCAAAGTTAAATAAAGGTTATAAGTATATATTAACAATAATAAACTGTTTTAGTAAATATGCGTTCGCCATTCCTTTAAAAACAAAATCTTCAAACGATATTGTGGAAGCTCTTTCACCTATCTTACGAGCGAACAAAATGAAACATTTACAAACCGACCACGGAAAAGAGTTCTATAATTTACACGTTCAACGATTGCTTGGTTATTATAATATAAACCATTATTCTACTTATTCTGATAAAAAAGCGTCCATAATCGAACGTTTTAATCGCACATTAAAAAACTATATGTGGAAGTGGTTTACTTCTAGCGGGGAATATACATGGATTGAAATTCTTCCCAACTTATTACATAAATATAATAATAGCGTACACAGAACTATTAAGATGAAACCAATAGATGTAGGCTTACATAATGAAGAGTTAGTCCTATCACAAATAAATAAAAAACGATTACTACTTAATAAGAAACCGCCAAAATTTAAAGTTGGTGATAGAGTAAGAATTAGTAAATATAAGAAAGTATTTACAAAGGGTTATTTACCAAATTGGACAAACGAAATATTTACAGTTGATAGTATTAAACCAACAGCACCCAGGACTTATATTTTAAGAGATGATAAAGGAATCGTATTAGATGGGGGGTTTTACGAACAAGAAATTAGTAAAACAAAATTTGGAGATATATTTTTAATCGAAAAAATATTAAAGCGTAGAGGTAATAAATTATTTGTTAAGTGGTTGGGATATGATAAATCTAGCAATAGCTGGATTGATAAAAATCGTGTTATTTAATCTGTATTAGTTATTATCAAAATGAAGTTTGTACAACAAACAAAGAGACTGCGTATCCGCAACTTTGGTAAATCGATAGAAAAAGAGAACAAAGTTCATAGCGATTTATTACCAAATAATGTCAGATGTCTTATCATAGGCCCCAGCGACACAGGAAGACAAATTTAATGTTAAATCTGCTGTTTGATCCTAACGGGTTATATTTTGAAAATGTATATATTTTTTCAAAATCGCTCTATCAAACAAAATATAAATTTTTAGATATGGTTTTATCCGATATGTCGGAAATAGATTATTATAAATTTTCTGAAAATGATCAAGTGATTCATCCTGACGATGCTAAATCAAATTCGGTTATTATATTTGACGATGTAGCGTGCGAGCAACAGGACAACATTAGAAACCATTTTACAATGTGTAGACATAAAAAAAACAATGTTATATATATATGTCAAACTTATGTTCGAATACCAAAACATTTGATACGCGATAATGCAAATTTAATAATTATTTTTAAACAGGACGATTTAAATTTAAAACATATATATAGTGATCACGTAAATACAGACATGACGTTTGAAGTGTTTAAAGATATTTGTACAAAAGCGTGGACACGACGGAAAAAGGGTTTCCTTGTAATAGATAAAGAAAGCAATATGAACTGTGGAGGGCGTTACCGTTTTGATTTTGATATCTATATTAACGACTTGTAATTGTTCGTTCAATTATTTTTCATCATGGCACCGAGAAAGTCACGTTCTCTAGATGAGTGTGAGAAGCTTGCTAAAGAGATTGGGAAGATAAGAAAGAATATTCGAAAGAAACATCAGACTTTAACACAAAACATTATTGATGAAGAAGAACTTGCAGAAAAATCGTTAAGGCCCGTTGTCGCTCCATTACAAAAGTTAGTACAAGAAAAGAACACTGTTACACCGCCAAGTAAGGAGAAAGAACGAGATGCGGATGTTGAAATGGACGATATTCAGGAGCGATTAAAAAACAAAAGGTTTTCAGATGAATCTGAAAACAATACATTATCGAATAAACGCCCAGCACCACCAAATACACCGCTTCCGTTACCGCGCGAAGAAGAAAAAACGTATGAAACGCTACCTACAACAGAAGAATTGATATCAACACCAGAAGGACGAAAATCGATTGATCATTATATTGATATATGGTTTAAAGGACTGCTAGCGAGACAATATATGCGTAAATTTTTTGATGATGATAATCACGATATCGATCACGTTTTTGGTCCGTATTTTACGAATGGTACTACTTTAATGTTGGGTAAATACCCTATGAAAATTGAAGAAAATGATGATATTATAATCAACGGTTTTACATATAAAGGTACGCCTGGTTTGTACGATCTTATTTTCAAAAAACACCCGGACGCATATTTATATTCGGAAGAAGACTTAAACGCATATTCACATATGATAAGTAAAACAGGTGCATATTTAAATTTAACGACAAATAGAGTAAAAAGCAGCGCTAGTTACAAATATAAAAATATAATTAAACCGATTATTTCAACATCTAAACCGGAAAATCGTGGTCGAGGTTTATTAAAATTAAATAACAACAAGCCTAATTATGTCTATTGGGATGATATAAACGAATTATGTAAACGGCTACAATTGTTAATCGCTTCTCAAAGTGCCGGTCATTCAGGTCATAGCAATGAGATATTATCAATTATAGAAGAATTGCATGAGGTGGGGATAATAAAAGAAGACGGTGCATCGTTTGAGGCCATATTTTCAAAATGAGCGTTGACAAATTCGGACACTATAGTGGAGAACTGGTGACAGGATCAAAAATTCAACGCGGTCCACCGGGTGAGGGGTTTAAATTAACAAAGGATGGAAATTTTAATATAAATAACAAAAGGCTGTGCAATGTTGGAGACCCGAAAACGGATAATGAAGCTGTGAACGTTAAATATGTGAAACAAAACTCGATTACTTTATCAAATATTGGTAATCATTTCGATGTTAAAATGAAAAAAATTACTAATTTAGCCGATCCGCAAGAACCTTTTGATGCTGCGAATAAAATATATTGTGAAAATACAATGAAAACTTCTTTAGTTAATAGAATTCCGGTTAAGGTGAAAGATGGTTCTGTTTATTCGTTTAAAAATAATCGTGTTACAAATGTTGCTTCACCCATATCTAAACTCGATGTTGTAAATGTGGAATATTTAAGAAACAATACTATTATATTTAATAAAAAAAGAAACTCTTTTGATGCTGAGAATCACGTTATCGAACGACTACAAAATCCTAAAGAACAAGAAGACGCCGCAAATAAATTTTATGTGGATAATAAATTACCCAATTCGCTTGTACAACCTGGGTGTTGCGACTTTAAGAATAATAGATTAATTAATGTGGCTGAACCTGTTGATTTAACTGATGGTATAAATAAACAAACTTTAGACAATACTTTGAACACTTTGAAACACGAGGTTGAAGAATACATAGACAAAAGAGTAGATTTTAATAGTGATGGTGAGCTGGATTTTTAAAAAGCTAAACTTGTTAATGTTAGCGAGCCTGAAAGCGATTATGGTGTTGTAAATAAAAAATACGTATATGATCAGTTTCTCGAATATGATAAAAAATTGCTAAATATATTGTACAAATTATATAAAGAACTTACAACAGACAAACCTATTAAAAGTAAACACGAATTTTATATTATATATATGGTACAGAGTTTGTATGAAGAATCATAAGTGCGCGTGTATCGGAACGATAAAGAGGGGAGCGGGCTAGTGGGCGACATTCTTGGTACTGTTATTAACAAATCAATCGACTTATTACCAGTTGAACTTCATATACCGGGTTATCAATATTGTGGACCAGGTACGAAGTTGGCTAAACGCTTGCAACGAGGAGACCCTGGAATTAATAAGCTTGACGCGGCGTGTAAACAACACGATATCGCCTATTCTAAATATTCAGATTCTACAAACCGTGCTAGAGCGGATAAAGACTTAGCTGAAAGAGCTTGGGAACGTGTTAAATCAGAAGACGCTTCGCTCGCGGAGAAAGCCGCTGCGTGGGCTGTAACTAATATTATGAAGGCGAAAAGCAAATTTGGTGGGGGTGTAAAGAAGAAGAAGAAGGTTTCAAAAAAGAAATGTTTGAAAGGTAAAGGATTATACTTACGACCGTATAAAAAAACGGGTGGAGGCGTTAAAAAAAAAAATCAAATCGGCGGCGGCGGAAATAATTAAACATATCCCAATTCGCCCGCTTTCAACGAGCGAGTTATTGTTATATATTAATCGATTAAAAATTCCAAATTTTAGAGGTTGAGGCTGGTATTGTTAATTTAGACAGTATTTACGGTCAAGGCACGCATTGGGTGTGTTACGTAAAACATGAGAATAAAATTAATTATTTTGATAGTTTTGGTAATTTAAAACCGCCTTGGCGTTTTCTATTTTTTGCATACACAACTCTTTAATAATAAAGTTTTTTCCGTCATCTCGGAAACCTTGAAAATCGACAACGTATTCAACCATTCTTATTGAATGCAAAAGCGTGAATACTGTAAAAATATTCTTCATGCTTCATTATAAAACGATTAGATAAGCGATTTTCTTACGGAACCAGATAACGGTGTGTATTGTATAATTGTATCATAGATAATAAGACAGTAGATTGCAGTTTTTTCGGGTATATTTTGAGATGTTTCTATTTCAAGACGAACATCTATTGAACCCGTTTTTAATGATTCATTTTGCTTAGAACAATCGATAACAAACAGAGGCGTATGAGTTATAAAATTTTCACGATTCATCATTGGCGCGTCCTTACTACCATAGTAATATGAAGATTGAAATCGTCTGTAAAATTCGTGTAAAAGTAACAATTGACCATTCAGATTGTCGTATGGATAGTATTCTGAATTCAAATATAATTTAATATTACGTAGTGATACGGAATCAAAATTTGCCGAATTCTTGTGTATATTATTTTTCCTATCAGACTGAAAGCCGACAATAACGTAACGAGGTTTTTCTGCTTGTGATGACGTTTTGACAGTCCAAGTGTGCTGCTTCGCTTGTGGTGTAGACGGATATTCATAAAGCTCCCATTTCCTAAAGGGGATCAATATAGGTTCATCACGCTCTATTATTTTAAAAAAATCATATTTTTTTTCATCATTTACATACACATATGGCATTATCCATGATATCTGTTTTATTGTAAATTTACATCCAGTCACCGATTCTGGTAAAACAACAGCGTTACTATCGGTCGATGCTCTTATTAAAACTAGTTCTTGCTTTATATTTAGCAGAATACGTTTATAATCCTCAACGAATCCAAACAACATTTTTAATGGAATACAGAATAGGAGATCTTTTTCAGATGGCGATAGAGCCCCATATAAATTTTCATTCCAAGCGGCATTTTCTAAAGTATTAACTTCATAAGGTTTAATTGTTAATAGATTCTTCATCGTTGTCGTTATTCCAACATTTTTAATTCGATCAATTTCTGACCCACATATTTCATATCTAATTTCATCAAATAAAAATGCCACAGCGTTTGAAACTAATTTATACGTTTGATCAAATACACCTAAATTATTTGTGTATTCTAATAGTATATAGAGATAACTATCATGTGGAAACGTAAAAACATCTTGTTGATTGATTGGTATTCTAATTTCATCATTATTATTATACGTGCTTGAAGTATACGGATGATGGGTCTGATATTTTAATCTTACTATCGCATCATCTTCATATACGGGATTGTTTAATATATTTAAAATACTACTACTCATTTTTTCGAATATTCACTTATTACTGTTAACCCCAATAATTGTAAAAATTTCTTATTTTGAGGTGTTAATCGTTTAATATTTTTATCTCTACTGATCTTATTCAGATCGTTAACAACCGTTTTATCGGTGTTACCATAGCAAAAAATAAGCCTCATTTTTTTCTCAGGTGTAGACGTAACGTTATTATCTCGTCTCTAAAATTAATCGGTCTTCCTTATTGATCTTCTAATCTTACTGTAATACGATGTATTCTCGATGTGTTTACTGGTAAATAAATTACATTTGTTGGTATTTCAACTATTTTAAATCCTGGTGGAACCGTAGGATAAAACTCGTGTATTATATGACCTTCAATACCGTTATTAAATGAATAACTAACAAGATTGCAAACTAATCGAACGGCCTCTACTCGAACAATACTTATTGGTAAGGTTGAGCTGTACCATTTATTAGGCTCAAGCACACATTCTTCAAAACCGAATATGGAGGCAAGAGAATTAGGCTTTTTAAAATCGATTAATACATTAGACAAAATTTCGCTTTTCAGCGTATTGTTATTCGCCTTTATCACCACCCGAACGTGTTCATAATTTTTAATTAAGTAATCATTAATATATGTTGCAATGTCTGATATTTCGTAAGAACCTGTAGGTAATTCAATTTTCTTATCGCTATCAAAATATAGTATATTATTTACACCTTCTTCCACGTTTGGTATTGAATTGTATGTCATGAAATCGATTAATCCAAGTTCCCATTTTTCGTTATTATTTAATTCAATTGGTGGAAAAATGTCACACTCCAATTCAGGTCCTTTGCCGCTTAAAGAAAACATTGTTCGCAAGAAATTGAAGACATAAGTGTCCACAATTAACTGAACCCAATTTTTGCTTTCGTGTATAATTACAACTAATTTCGATAGGATGTTCTATGGATGAATAAAAATAGTTAATCAGCTCAGTAGGCGGTTTTAAATTACCAAAACTATCAAAATAATTAATTTTATTCTCATGTTTTACGTAACACACCCAATGCGTGCCTTGACCGTAAATACTGTCTAAATTAACAATACCAGCCTCAACCTCTAAAATTTGGAATTTTTAATCGATTAATATATAACAATAACTCGCTCGTTGAAAGCGGGCGAATTGGGATATGTTTAATTATTTCCGCCGCCGCCGATTTGATTTTTTTTTTTAACGCCTCCACCCGTTTTTTTATACGGTCGTAAGTATAATCCTTTACCTTTCAAACATTTCTTTTTTGAAACCTTCTTCTTCTTCTTTACACCCCCACCAAATTTGCTTTTCGCCTTCATAATATTAGTTACAGCCCACGCAGCGGCTTTCTCCGCGAGCGAAGCGTCTTCTGATTTAACACGTTCCCAAGCTCTTTCAGCTAAGTCTTTATCCGCTCTAGCACGGTTTGTAGAATCTGAATATTTAGAATAGGCGATATCGTGTTGTTTACACGCCGCGTCAAGCTTATTAATTCCAGGGTCTCCTCGTTGCAAGCGTTTAGCCAACTTCGTACCTGGTCCACAATATTGATAACCCGGTATATGAAGTTCAACTGGTAATAAGTCGATTGATTTGTTAATAACAGTACCAAGAATGTCGCCCACTAGCCCGCTCCCCTCTTTATCGTTCCGATACACGCGCATTTATGATTCTTCATACAAACTCTGTACCATATATATAATATAAAATTCGTGTTTACTTTTAATAGGTTTGTCTGTTGTAAGTTCTTTATATAATTTGTACAATATATTTAGCAATTTTTTATCATATTCGAGAAACTGATCATATACGTATTTTTTATTTACAACACCATAATCGCTTTCAGGCTCGCTAACATTAACAAGTTTAGCTTTTTAAAAATCCAGCTCACCATCACTATTAAAATCTACTCTTTTGTCTATGTATTCTTCAACCTCGTGTTTCAAAGTGTTCAAAGTATTGTCTAAAGTTTGTTTATTTATACCATCAGTTAAATCAACAGGTTCAGCCACATTAATTAATCTATTATTCTTAAAGTCGCAACACCCAGGTTGTACAAGCGAATTGGGTAATTTATTATCCACATAAAATTTATTTGCGGCGTCTTCTTGTTCTTTAGGATTTTGTAGTCGTTCGATAACGTGATTCTCAGCATCAAAAGAGTTTCTTTTTTTATTAAATATAATAGTATTGTTTCTTAAATATTCCACATTTACAACATCGAGTTTAGATATGGGTGAAGCAACATTTGTAACACGATTATTTTTAAACGAATAAACAGAACCATCTTTCACCTTAACCGGAATTCTATTAACTAAAGAAGTTTTCATTGTATTTTCACAATATATTTTATTCGCAGCATCAAAAGGTTCTTGCGGATCGGCTAAATTAGTAATTTTTTTCATTTTAACATCGAAATGATTACCAATATTTGATAAAGTAATCGAGTTTTGTTTCACATATTTAACGTTCACAGCTTCATTATCCGTTTTCGGGTCTCCAACATTGCACAGCCTTTTGTTATTTATATTAAAATTTCCATCCTTTGTTAATTTAAACCCCTCACCCGGTGGACCGCGTTGAATTTTTGATCCTGTCACCAGTTCTCCACTATAGTGTCCGAATTTGTCAACGCTCATTTTGAAAATATGGCCTCAAACGATGCACCGTCTTCTTTTATTATCCCCACCTCATGCAATTCTTCTATAATTGATAATATCTCATTGCTATGACCTGAATGACCGGCACTTTGAGAAGCGATTAACAATTGTAGCCGTTTACATAATTCGTTTATATCATCCCAATAGACATAATTAGGCTTGTTGTTATTTAATTTTAATAAACCTCGACCACGATTTTCCGGTTTAGATGTTGAAATAATCGGTTTAATTATATTTTTATATTTGTAACTAGCGCTGCTTTTTACTCTATTTGTCGTTAAATTTAAATATGCACCTGTTTTACTTATCATATGTGAATATGCGTTTAAGTCTTCTTCCGAATATAAATATGCGTCCGGGTGTTTTTTGAAAATAAGATCGTACAAACCAGGCGTACCTTTATATGTAAAACCGTTGATTATAATATCATTTTCTTCAATTTTCATAGGGTATTTACCCAACATTAAAGTAGTACCATTCGTAAAATACGGACCAAAAACGTGATCGATATCGTGATTATCATCATCAAAAAATTTACGCATATATTGTCTCGCTAGCAGTCCTTTAAACCATATATCAATATAATGATCAATCGATTTTCGTCCTTCTGGTGTTGATATCAATTCTTCTGCTGTAGGTAGCGTTTCATACGTTTTTTCTTCTTCGCGCGGTAACGGAAGCGGTGTATTTGGTGGTGCTGGGCGTTTATTGGATAATGTATTGTTTTCAGATTCATCTGAAAACCTTTTGTTTTTTAATCGCTCCTGAATATCGTCCATTTCAACATCCGCATCTCGTTCTTTCTCCTTACTTGGCGGTGTAACAGTGTTCTTTTCTTGTACTAACTTTTGTAATGGAGCGACAACGGGCCTTAACGATTTTTCTGCAAGTTCTTCTTCATCAATAATGTTTTGTGTTAAAGTCTGATGTTTCTTTCGAATATTCTTTCTTATCTTCCCAATCTCTTTAGCAAGCTTCTCACACTCATCTAGAGAACGTGACTTTCTCGGTGCCATGATGAAAAATAATTGAACGAACAATTACAAGTCGTTAATATAGATATCAAAATCAAAACGGTAACGCCCTCCACAGTTCATATTGCTTTCTTTATCTATTACAAGGAAACCCTTTTTCCGTCGTGTCCACGCTTTTGTACAAATATCTTTAAACACTTCAAACGTCATGTCTGTATTTACGTGATCACTATATATATGTTTTAAATTTAAATCGTCCTGTTTAAAAATAATTATTAAATTTGCATTATCGCGTATCAAATGTTTTGGTATTCGAACATAAGTTTGACATATATATATAACATTGTTTTTTTTATGTCTACACATTGTAAAATGGTTTCTAATGTTGTCCTGTTGCTCGCACGCTACATCGTCAAATATAATAACCGAATTTGATTTAGCATCGTCAGGATGAATCACTTGATCATTTTCAGAAAATTTATAATAATCTATTTCCGACATATCGGATAAAACCATATCTAAAAATTTATATTTTGTTTGATAGAGCGATTTTGAAAAAATATATACATTTTCAAAATATAACCCGTTAGGATCAAACAGCAGATTTAACATTAAATTTGTCTTCCTGTGTCGCTGGGGCCTATGATAAGACATCTGACATTATTTGGTAATAAATCGCTATGAACTTTGTTCTCTTTTTCTATCGATTTACCAAAGTTGCGGATACGCAGTCTCTTTGTTTGTTGTACAAACTTCATTTTGATAATAACTAATACAGATTAAATAACACGATTTTTATCAATCCAGCTATTGCTAGATTTATCATATCCCAACCACTTAACAAATAATTTATTACCTCTACGCTTTAATATTTTTTCGATTAAAAATATATCTCCAAATTTTGTTTTACTAATTTCTTGTTCGTAAAACCCCCCATCTAATACGATTCCTTTATCATCTCTTAAAATATAAGTCCTGGGTGCTGTTGGTTTAATACTATCAACTGTAAATATTTCGTTTGTCCAATTTGGTAAATAACCCTTTGTAAATACTTTCTTATATTTACTAATTCTTACTCTATCACCAACTTTAAATTTTGGCGGTTTCTTATTAAGTAGTAATCGTTTTTTATTTATTTGTGATAGGACTAACTCTTCATTATGTAAGCCTACATCTATTGGTTTCATCTTAATAGTTCTGTGTACGCTATTATTATATTTATGTAATAAGTTGGGAAGAATTTCAATCCATGTATATTCCCCGCTAGAAGTAAACCACTTCCACATATAGTTTTTTAATGTGCGATTAAAACGTTCGATTATGGACGCTTTTTTATCAGAATAAGTAGAATAATGGTTTATATTATAATAACCAAGCAATCGTTGAACGTGTAAATTATAGAACTCTTTTCCGTGGTCGGTTTGTAAATGTTTCATTTTGTTCGCTCGTAAGATAGGTGAAAGAGCTTCCACAATATCGTTTGAAGATTTTGTTTTTAAAGGAATGGCGAACGCATATTTACTAAAACAGTTTATTATTGTTAATATATACTTATAACCTTTATTTAACTTTGAAAACGATATCATGTCTACGAGGTCGGCTTGGTACAAATCGTGAACGCCTTTCAACTCTACATTACGTGTTGGAAAATTCCGTCTGGCTTGTTTGTGTAGTTCATCGCTGATAATCTGTCTAACACTCATTATTATTCTAAATACAGTAACAAAGTGATTAAATAGGTTGAAAAATCAGTTAATAAACGCATACTATTTCTGTTATCACATTTTTTATTTACAATTGCACAGTTGCATATTTTATTTTACAATTGCGATTTATGTAATTTTACTAGTAAACAATCTGGTGATGCTTTTTGATGTTCAGTCCAAGGATCATCGGTCGCTTCCCATTCGTCAAGAACAACTTTACATTCTACACACATTACTTCATCGCTATTTCCTGTATAAAAAAATCCCGCTAATAAAAGCTTATCGGCTGCTGGTAAACGTTTTGGCCAAGCACAGAATGTAGCTTCCATCATTTCCTCAGTTGCACTAACACACATCTTTGCATCTGAATAATCCGCAATACACTTTTTAGATTTTGCATAGTTTTCATATTTGTAAGGCAAATAACGAACTCTTTTACATTTCGGATGTGAAAGTTTATGTATAAATTGAATATGTGTGATAGTAAAATAATTTTTTGTTTTAAATCCGCACTCGCTACAAACAATAATTCTTGAACCTGGTGTATGAATAAAACCCTCATTTTCAAAAAAATCTAATAAAAACTTTTCGCATATTGTCACCATCTTGAACCGATTATATCTTTTGTTTCTTCTTCACAGTCTATGTCTATTAGTATTTGGTAACGACATCTTTCTAATTTTTTCAACACATCTGTATATGAATAAGATACTGGAAAATGAATCTTAATTATACACTCTTTCCTTTCAAATTTGATAACATCCGCTTCAGAAAATTCGTTAATTATTAGATAACACACATCGTTAAAAGAATACTCTCCTAAACCTAAGTGATCTACAAAATAAACACGCCAATTCAAAGCGTGCACGTTTTCCGTATCACTCTGCAAAGCCATACTGAATGCGACTTATAAAAAGAGGATATATATATATACCCCGACAGAAAGCATATGATGAAAATATATAAATAGGAGATTAAAAATAAATATTTAACAAAAATTTTTAAACTATAAATCTTTTATTAATTCTTTCATAAACGGTCTTATAGTTGAGTCTGGTCTGTTAGCTATAGATTTTAGTTTAGTGATTTCCCCAGGCGTCAGACGTTTTGGAGAAAAAAACCATTTATGTAGGAGACGCTCCTCCTCCTTCCGTTTTACGTTCTCATGATCCATTGAGGTGGGCTTTCGTTTTACGTTCTCTTGATCCAGCAAGCGTTAACGCCTCGGCGCGCTTTGTGTAAAATTAAATACAGTTTATATAGCAAGTGGAACACGTGCTGTTTTTTTGTAATGCAAGCAGGATGTAGTTAACCGACTTACGCAACACACATTCACTTTCTGGTTATTACACAATATCGAGGTCAACTAACCGCTTAGCGCGGTATAAATATTTTTTTAATTTTTCCTTTGTATTATTAACTTCTGTATCAAATCTTTTAATTGATATAATACGTCATCATTTACACATTCCAATCCAAACACTGAAAGATTATTTCTTTCCGTTTTTGATAGCTTGCCAGTAAATTCGTTAAACGCGAAAATCGTATTATTCTTAAAAAAATATATATTACCATCTATGAACCTAAATGACGAGTCGATATTAGGAGGTATCCCTGGAAAACGTTGAGATATATATCCCCACGATCTAATTGTAAACGAACACTCATCAACCTCTCTAAAATAATTATCATTATGAAATATAAAAGTTTTACCTGTATAACTATTGAATACAGTATGCAATTTACTTGGCTGAATATTAAACACGGATGAAAGATATTTTGGGTAACCATGAATTAATTGAAGACTTACTAAGTCGAACATATAAATAAGCGAATCAACGAACATCACTATCTCACCAGACGGACGTTGATGGACGGCTAAAACTCTTGAAAAGTTTTTTGGTAAAAATGTTAACCAATCCGTTATAATAATCGGTTTAGAATATATCATATCATCGGTGTTTACTATCCATAACCATTTCTCGTATAATATATATAATCGTTTGTGTGCTATTAGAAACGTGTTAAGGTTTTTAAGACGACAAAGATCGATTTTACTATCAACAACAGAATAATTATCTTCTTCTTCAACTGGTGATCTAGGCGTTGTAGAAACTGGTACCATATTTTGTTGTGGTTTACCATACACATTTTGAATAGCCAAAACATCATCATCGCTTAATTCAATTTCGCCATTATAATATGCAAACATAACAGAATCCGGCACATCGGAGTGTGATAACCCTATCGTGTGTCCGATTTCGTGAATTAAGGTTGAAAACAGATTTGTATAACCAGGAGACTGAATTTTGTCGCTAGAATATGACCATATCTCATCCTCGTCTACATGAATTTCCCGTCTTGAATTTGCATAATCCGGATAAAATGCGTGTGCTAGCGAGCCTGATTTACCATCAAACTCTCTCGTACACTGTGTTAATTGTGTTTGCATCATATGTTTTAGACGTTTATTAGAAATTAAAATGTCAGTATTTGTTCTGTCATGTTTAAAACGTATACCAGATTTTTGTTCCCACACAGCAAAAGCTTTACTTGTTAATTCTAAAACCTCCTGATTAGCTAAATAATAATGCCATGTAACCAGTGGTTTATTCCATTTAAAAGCTGTTAAACGAAAATCGGATATATTATCTTCATTACCGCATCTGGGTTTTAGCATTAAATCTTGAGTTTCATTATTTAATTTTCCATCCGCAGGTAACTTGTAATATTCTTGAAAAATAAGTAACGCGTTGAAAATGTCCGTTTCGTTTAATAATTCTAAAGAAGTATTATCTTTCACTTGAAGATAACCATATTTATATAAATATGATTTTACTTGTTCCAACGTTGCGTTATCCGTTAAACAGACCGGTAAAATAAATACTAAAATTATAATAATTTTCATGTTCACACAACACAATCAACTGATGGTTAATCACTGCTGAAAAATAGTAATATTGGAAAACGGGGGCGCCATCTAGGAAAAACAAAAAATAAAAACTTTATAATCAATTTTTTATTTATACAGTATCCAGTTTTCAATATATGTATAAACATCTGAAAACGTTTTACCGCTTATATCTAAACACATAATATTACAAATTTCGGCAATAGATTTAAAATAATAATTTTGTAACAAAAAATATTCATCTGTTGCTAAATTAGTGTCAAAACCGTTTCTTTTTAATAATCGTTCCTTAACACTTTTAATATCTGAATCTATTAAAATCAACACATTAGACGATTTAAAATAATCTAACATCCACGAAGGTATAATTTCCTGTAACTCTGGAACACTTAATTTTTCGCCTTTTTTATTAACTATACCATACACAAACGGTGCTACGGGCGATCTGTCACAACACATTATTTTATAATTTTTTCCAATTTCACCATTTAAAAATAGTTGTGTCTGATACATAGAGTACCAACTAATCGTATTAAATTGTATTCCATCGGTGCGGGTATACAACTCTGGAAATTCGTTTCGCAACAGACTCAAATCGGATGAGGATGTAAAACAAACATTATTTTGATAAAGATTTGCCAATATGCTTGATTTGAAACATGCTGCTGTCCCATCTAAATAATATACAATTTTTCCAGACATAACTAATTTTTTAATGTGTCACTCCTTTTCTTTACTTCTTCACATTTCGGCGACCACTTCTCATGTTCATGGAACGGATCATCACCAACCTTCCAAAGACCTAATTAGAGCCCGCAGGAATAACAGCGTACTCTATCGTCTGGTCTGCTATTACCGCAATCACAACAGTCGTAAGAAACTTGTGGATAATAATAAAACCCCGCAGCTGCTAAAGCTGTTGGAGAAATATATGATAGAGGCCAATTCCTAAATGATAACCTCCTCTCATATAACTCCGTATGTGATTTATCAGGAGCGGATACACAATCTGCAATGTCAAATTTCACTCTTTGGCGGGTAGACGTAGAATCGGTCATACTGTGCTCTTTAAATAGACCGTTCTCCTTATTATCATCTGTTGACCCCTTCTCTTCCTCCATTATACAATAAACCCAACTTTCCGCGTCGCGTTTTACTACAGAATGACAATCGTCACATATAAAAAAGTAATATATTAAAAACGCGTATTTTAAACGCTATCTGGAAACGATTACATGTAAACACGCGAACCCGAAACACGCATACGTCAACTTTTCTATCATGATGAAAACGCGTGTTATTACACAATTTTTTTGGGTGTGGTTTAATCGAAAGTTCAACCGCACGCGTTCACATGTTATTGCGTCATTTCCTTGAACAAGTCTTTGGAGATCATGCTGCTTACGTTATAACCGGCCTTGACCTTGGCCGTGACCTTGACCTTGGCCGTGACCTTGCTCTAGGTCAAGGTCATCTTTGTTTACTTCCGGGGGCGGTCAAGGTCTCTGTCAAGGTCATATTTGTTTACTTCCGGGGTCAAAGTCATCTTTGTTTACTTCCGGGGTCATTGACCTTGTCCCAGCACATACATACCTATACTACTCCTGTGCAACAGAGAGCTACAGCATCTGTAATTGCCCAGTATCATCGGTCAACGTTTTGGTCAACATCATTTCTTCTGTGCCGAACCATCAAAAGGAGGATTACTACGGATTTCTATCTACGGTCGACGCATCAATCAGTAAGAAATAGATTCATTGATCAATGAAATTAAGAAACAAAATAAATAATAAAAAGCAATAAACAGTTTTTTAAAAGACACTAAGTAAATTCATAATTTGTATTTAATTAGTAAGATTAGCTATAAATTAATATAGGAGTGTTGAATGGAAGGTGAGGTGTAGTATTGAACGTGCAAATTATTGCAGACCTGTTCTTTAGCACTGGTTTGGGAGCTATAAATTTTCTGAATTAAACCAGATAAGAACAATTGGTCGTTTAGACGTTTTAATCTTCCTTTTCACGCACACTCATTAATAATAAGAGTTAGGTTAGCAATAAGTCCTTAACTTAGTTTTGAAAGAACATTAATAAAATAACATTTAATCGTTAATTAAACAAACTCAAGCAAATTTTAAAGTGTTATTTGTAACGATTCCCCTTGAATTCCACATTCACTGAACGAATCCTGAGGTAGTGTGTCTCTAAGCTCTGAGCTAAGCTAAATCCGTGTCATTTGTATCTGGGATTTGTTCTGGCGCCCAGGTAAAGTAAAAGTCACGGGTAAGTAACATTTTATCTATCATTAAATATATAATATATGTGTGTTAGATAAAAAGGCCGTTAGAGTGCATATATTAAAAAGAGAATGCTGTATTCGTCCGGCTGCAGGAGTGTACCAGAGCAAGCCTGACTTAACAAAAATGACCCGTAGAGAACATGCATGAAATGGCACCAACAGGTCCCTACCTTGTGAATAGAAAAACCATTTATAAAATGACAACCCAGAAACAGAATTAAAAAAAACCCCCAGCCCTTGTATGCAGGAAAAATAATTAAATGTAAAACCCTGGTAATAACCTGAGAATGAAATCCGAACCAGCCGGTTCGGAATCACGAAAACCATACCCCTATAATTAATTTAAAAGGGTCTCCCCTACAACTTTTGCACCCATTATACGGAACGAAAACGGCTCTGGTACCCTCCCACAGGTCAGTTTACAATTGTACTTGTTGAATTGTATTATAAAGTTTAAGCTACATTGAAATTGTCTTGCCGACACACCCCCGATTGAACCATGTCACTGTATAAAGTTAAACTGATATTGCACATACACCTCCCATAGTATATTCTGCGGGCCAGGATAGAATAAAAAGAGTTAATATCACCTCATATGAAGCGGGCGGTTCCTAGATTGTTGGCGGCAGCTGCTACTACCTCCTCGGTCACAGACGAAGCTTTAGTGGTTCATGGCTTGGTGAAGGTGACAGCACACCAAGCTTTGGTCAGATCTCCATTCTAGGCGAGAACCCTAAATATTCGGAATGATTAACGTACTGTTCACTAAGCTTGCACACTTGTCATGTATAAGGCATGTATACCAAACACCCGAACTAGACGGTCCCAACCAACTCAATATAGGCCTAATGCATAATATTTTTAAAATTTGTATTACATTTATATTTTAATAAATGATCATCATTCACTCATAACCTGTCACAATAATGAGGAACGCACACAGGCCTGACCAGCCGCAACATATCTCGATATGCACCCTGGCCCTGGACACGTGGCATTACGTTTGATCACCAATATTGCAAAATAACGGATACTTTAAAGGTCCATCAGCTACAGACAATTAACACTTGCACAGTACTTCATCTAGGGTGGTCTTAAGTTTACAATTAAATGATTTACTTAAAGAAAATTCACATTTCCGGTCACACATGTGCGTTCATACATAGTTAACCAGGTCCCCGGTTTTCACTAAATTACTTAATTCTCTTTACAATGCTGAATGAACAATGAGTTAATACAATTAACAGGCGGTATTCAAATAAAACAACATTAATTAAATATCTCACATTACTCACACACATCTGATGGGCATTCTATCGATTCCCATCTGGATTAAATAAGTTTGGATTTAAAATTCTTTTTACAACCAAATTATTATATATATAAGAAGCACTTACCGGTGGGTCTTAAACAATTAGCCTGCCATAAAGATGAGACGACGACACAAAAATGATCTGCTAAACCGAGGAAGGCGGCTGGAGTAGTTTACGCAGTGGAACCGAGGCCGGAACTGAACCTCGCCATGTGCTCAGAACCGAGACCTGAGCCTGGATACAGAATCACTACTTGCCGATGTTGGTTTACTAATATAACTTCTTGCTCTGTTAGATTCATACTTATTTGTTTTCTCTACTGTAACCGTTGTTACCGTCTTCTCACTTGCCATCCCCTTGTAGCCTCCATTACTTCCAGAATATTCAGTTTTCCTTACAATTTCTTGCGTTCTCCACCAACCCCCATGTTTGTCCTTTTTAGCTCTTCCTAATAAACCACTTGAGTATTGGACATCTTTAGCAGCTCTTCCCCGGGACTCATCATTCGCCTGGACCCTTCTGGCATGCGCACACCACCGGTCCAGGTCCGCAAAACAACGTGGAGGATCTGCGAAGACCAGCCGGGATCTCTTCGGGAGTCAGCCCTTCTCGTATTACCTGTATTACTTCCGTCTCGGGCAACCCCAACCTTAATACCCGGGCAGATTTTCGTATATCGTGCACGAAGTCCTCCAACGCCTCCCCGTTGGCCTGTAGATGATAGAATAACTTAAACTTCAGCTGTTCACGTCGTCGATGGGGTATAAAGAAGTCCAACACTTCTCCATGGAAAGCGTCGACACTGCCGCCCCGACGCAGAGTGTTGGTGACCAGCCCTGCCAATGAACCCCGTCAATACGGATATATAAGGGACAAGAGGTCCCCATCGGACACCCCGTAGAAATCTGCCAACTGCAGGACAAGGTCCAAGAAAAACAGCAACTTATCCTAATCAACTCCATCCACCACCGGAAGTTTCTGGAGAACGCCTGAAATGGAGTTTGGCAATCTCTGATAGCATACCGCCACCAGAATTGCACAATTCACAACACACAACAATAAAACATAAATCTCAACGAAATACCGAACACAAACATAACTTACAAATCAGAATAACTCGAGTACTCTTCCTTCCTTCGAGCAGACCCCCGGGTTCCCTAGCGCTGCGGAGACCTGACCCACTCCTGAAACAACCTCGTTGACATCACCGGAGAGAACAACCAACCACTAACATGTACATAAAATACACAACACCTAACACCAATCACGACATACAACATCTCACCAACACATAGCTAAGAACCATCAACGTTTAATCGGCATTAAATTCCGAAAATTTTCAATACATGAATCCAGTCGGTGACGTACCGACTTCCGATCGGGCCATACCGCATCCCGCTAATCCCACGCGCTATAATTCGACATCGAATTACCAATACCGTCTGCTCCCCATGCAACGCTCAAGACCCCCAGCAGTTCAACATCTCAAAATATTCTAACTACAAAAGCCTGCCTCGTGACGTGACCAGATTCACAAGTCAAACAAGCTAACAATTATACATTCACAATATATATATATATGTATATATAAACATTACATGACATAACATCTACATATGTGTGTTAATCTCCTTTTTTGAAGTTTCATTTTACCCCAAATGTTTCCGAGTTTGCAAGCCTGCAAGCGCCGTTACACCAAAAGGATCCAAGTGTTCAACCCTAGATAGAACCACGCTCTGCTACCATTTGTAACTCCTCTTTATTTTTTATACTTCAAAATTTTTTTTTAAAAAGGGCCACTAGATGTTTAGAACTAGGCAGAAGGCCTATGAGAAGCATAAAATGCGCTGGGTCCAGTGAGACGGGACTTGCAATTAAACTCTGTGGTAACCAACAATAACAGCTTTTATTAGCTGAAATTACATACATCACAATTCAAAAACTCCTTAATCCACCATAATGTCATTAGTGTCGCCCCATGATATAGAAACATCAAATAACTGAAACCCGCCAGTATCTATTAATTAATTGGAAACTAATGTCATCGACCAAGACCACCCCTTATAAAAATTTTTATAATATTGGCAGCCAGCATAATTAACTAAGAACTGTAACAATTCCATGTCAGATTAAAATATACATTATAAATTTAGAAAACATTTGGAATGGCTCGTAATTAAAAAAATATAATTATAAGTTAAAGCCGTACTAACATTTCTTCAATCCTGCAAAATGTGAAACTTCTTGATTTATATAACGTACAGATCCTTTCTAAAAATCAGCCATAGGAGTGTAAAAATGTTTAAAAATAATTTATTTATTTAATTATGTATCAAGTCATAATTAATTATCTAATTATATGGCAAGTCATTATTTAATCATAAGGATTTGATAGTAACAAAAGCATAACTGCAATTAAGGCTACCTACAGCATGCCTAACATTCACAAAATCTGACAATTACAAAAAACTAAGAAAGACAGGTTTAGCATATAAAGGCCAGAAAATACAAGTTACAAAAATATAAGTACCGCCTGTACAATTTCATTCCATGTAAAATTTTATAATCTGAAAATATTAAATATATAGACTTTAAACAAATAGGAAATATTAATTTCAGCCATATGTGCATATATTAAAAAGAGAATGCTGTATTCGTCCGGCTGCAGGAGTGTACCAGAGCAAGCCTGACTTGACAAAAATGACCCGTAGAGATCCTGCATGAAATGGCACCAACAGGTCCCTACCTTGTGAATAGAAAAACAATTTATAAAACGACAACCCAGAAACTGAATAAAAAAAACCCCAGCCCTTGTATGCAGGAAAAATAATTAAATGTAAAACCCCGGTAATAACCTGAGAATGAAATCCGAACCAGCCGGTGCTGGTACCCTCCCACAGGTCAGTTTACAATTGTACTTGTTGAACTGTATTATAAAGTTTAAGCTACATTGAAATTGTCTTGCCGACACACCCCCGATTGAACCATGTCACTGTATAAAGTTAAACTGATATTGCACATACACCTCCCATAGTATATTCTGCGGGCCAGGATAGAATAAAAAGAGTTAATATCACCTCATATGAAGCGGGCATTTCCTCGTTTGTTGGCGGCAGCTGCTACTACCTCCTCGGTCACAGACGAAGCTTTAGTGGTTCATGGCTTGGTGAAGGAGACAGCACACCAAGCTTTGGTCAGATCTCCATTCTAGGCGAGAACCCTAAATATTCGGAATGATTAATGTACTGTTCACTAAGCTTGCACACTTGTCATGTATAAGGCTTGTATACCAAACATCCCGAACTGGACGCTCCCAACCAACTCAATATAGGCCTAATGCATAATATTTTTAAAATTTGTATTAATTTATATTTTAATAAATGATCATCATTCACTCATAACCTGACACAATTATGAGGAACGCACACAGGCCTGACCAGCCGCAACATATCTCGATATGCACTGTGGCCCTGGCCACGTGGCATTACGTTTGATCACCAATATTGCAAAATAACGGATACTTTAAAGGTCCATCAGCTACAGACAATTAACACTTGCACAGTACTTCACCTAGGGTGGTCTTAAAGTTTACAATTAAATGATTTACTTAAAGAAAATTCACATTTCCGGTCACACATGTGCGTTCATACATAGTTAACCAGGTCCCCGGTTTTCACTAAATTACTTAATTCTCTTTACAATGCTGAATGAACAATGAGTTAATACAATTAACAGGCGGTATTCAAATAAAACAACATTAATTAAATATCTCACATTACTCACACACATCTGATCAACGCCACAGGCATTCTATCGATTCGCATCTGGATTAAATAAGTTTGGATTTAAAATTCTTTTTACAACCAAATTATATATATATATATGAAGCACTTACTGGTGGGTCTTAAACAATTAGCCTGCCATAAAGATGAGAAGACGACACAAAAATGATCTGCTAAACCGAGGAAGGCGGCTGGAGTAGTTTACGCAGTGGAACCGAGGCCGGAACTGAAACTCGCCATGTGCTCAGAACCGAGACCTGAATTCGGCCTGCTAGATCGCGTTCAAGGCCGAAACAGTGCCACCGATATCACGTTCCCCAACCAATAACTAGATAACTATCCGAATCAATTATTGAAAAAAATAGGATTTGCATTTCTTCGAACGCCGGGTTATGCAAACTCCGGCACACCCCCACCCCAATAGGGCAACCTGATTGCCCCACACTTGAACTCTGGGGTACCCTGCAGTGTACCCCATAGTCTTCTAAAACACCAGTTTCAATCGGTGATCTCAGTAGTCCTTGCTCCCAGGAGAACAGAGAAATCTCAAAACCACCGCGACCACCCCATCCGAGCCCTCTCCGTCATGCCAACCCCACGGGACCACCCCAACACGTCACCCTCTCTGGTGATCACCACCTACCTCTACCGGTGCCACTCACATACCCGTCCGAAGACCAAACAAGGTGTCACCATCCTACTCTCGTCCACCTCTTGGACCGACCAGCCATATGCATCAACACAAGGCATCACCATCCTTGACATATGGCTGGCCCACATCCCTACACTAGGGCGGACGGCCCCGCTTAGCCAGACAGAGAAGACCGCATCGAGGGCACGCGAACATCAATCCCATCATTTACTTGTTCGAATACACCATAACTAGTGGGGGTTTACTTCTCTACAGCACCGTCTACACAACTCTCTCTCTCAACGAAAAAAAAACGCCAGGGAAATCAACCGGGGAATGCGGCATGGCTTGGACCCTATAATAATCAACAATCCATCTACAACAATGAACAACGAAACAACACCACACTATCACTCCATCATAACCTTTCAAAACGGAGAAACCGATGATCTCCAGAGACCACAATCTAAGGGTACACTCTCGGCAAACTTTCTAACACCTTTTTTGATTTTTATTCCTTTTTTTTTTTTTTTTTTTTAAACTGAGGGTAAGGACATGGCTCCCTGCAGAAATAAGGATGAATGGAGGAAACCAAGGCTCGCGTGCGCAGGGGCGCAACCCTGAAGTAGACGAACACCACTGAGACTGTGGGGAACATCTACCCGCTACCCGTTACCCACTGCGTCTCACCTTTCTATGACGGACTTTCGGTACTCGTTCCTTCCGAACATCACTCTCTGAGAAATTATCTCGCGTTGAGCTGTACTGATTTGTTTCTTCTGAATCAAAATCACAGCAACTTACATCACTACTTTCACTCCGCTTTGGATTATCCTCATCATCTAAATCCCCTGCTTCTCTTTCTTCCAACCCTTCCTTTTCTACTTCTTCCTCATCCTCTTCCTCCTCTTCTACAATTTCCCCTTCTTCGTCCCCATAATCCAAATCAACATCATGACACTGCACCTCCTCACCAATCTCTTCACCGCCCTCGTCGCCAGCTCCTTCACAAACTTCTTCACCAATCTCCTCTCCAATCTCATTTTCATCAACACATTCCTCATCAACATCATCGCCATCATGTCCACTACCACCATCATAATACTACACATCTTCACCCTCTAGTTGCTCATCTGGTCCACTTGAAATTCCTTTCCATTCATCAGAACTCTCAGCACTACTTACAGAAGGCGTCTGCACATCTTCACACACTACATCATTCTCACTCGCACACTCCACAACGCTGCCACCAAATTCCTCCTCAACTTCTACCTCATCTCCTTCAACCACACTTGCAGCATGGACATCCCTGTATCCATCCGCAACCTCAGAAACGTTTGCAGCATGGACATCCCCGTATCCATCCGCAACCTCAGAAACTTTTGCACCATGGACATCCCCGTGTCCATCCGCAAACTCAGACTCTTCAGTCTCCCTAACACCTATAACTATACTTCCCTGTGTAGCATCTGCAGACCGCTCTTCTGCCTCTTCCTTCGATTCCTCTCCTTCACCACTTTCAGCAACTATAGCGTCCTCAACATTTTCCACCCTGGAATCCAGCTGTCCAGGTCCATGTGCAATGTCTAAATTAAATTCTACTGGCGATGGTAAAGCTACACCATCAAGTGACTTCTCATATCCCTGCGTAGGCGATGATGATGTTACAGGATCTGGATCCCTCATGAACCGAGATGGAGACACTGGAACAAATTCTGCAGCATCTGGATTCAACTGTGACGTCCTCTCTGAGTCCTCTAATTCTGTATTAACAGACGTGTTCTTGTCGTTTTGTGTTGATCCACCGAAGTAATTCCCCTCTTCTTCTTTCTCTTCACCTTCTTCATTCACAAATCTATTAGGCACTTGCGATTCATCTGGAACGTTTAAAGTTTCCTTTCTCTCCAAATCGGAATAACGCCTTGCTACAGGATCCCTACTTGCCGATGTTGGTTTACTAATATAACTTCTTCCTCTGTTAGATTCATACTTATTTGTTTTCTCTACTGTAACCGTTGTTACCGTCTTCTCACTTGCCACCCCCTAGTAGCCTCCATTACTTCCAGAATATTCAGTTTTCCTTACAGTTTCTTGCGTTCTCCACCAACCCCCATGTTTGTCCTTTTTAGCTCTTCCTAATAAACCACTTGAGTATTGGACATCTTTAGCAGCTCTTCCCCGGGACTCATCATTCGCCTGGACCCTTCTGGCATGCGCACACCACCGGTCCAGGTCCGCAAAACAACGTAGAGGATCTGCGAAGACCAGCCGGGATCTCTCTTGGGGAGTCAGCCCTTCTCGTATTACCTGTATTACTTCAGTCTCGGGCAACCCCAACCTTTATACCCGGGCAGCTTTTCGTATATCATGCACGAAGTCCCCCAATGCCTCCCCGTTGGCCTGTAGACGATAGAATAACTTAAACTTCAGCTGTTCACGTCGTCGATGGGGTATGAAGAAGTCCAACACTTCCCCATGGAAAGCGTCGACACTGCCGCCCCGACGCAGAGTGTTGGTGACCAGCCCTGCCAATGAACCCCGGCAATACGGGTATATAAGGGACAAGAGGTCCCCATCGGACACCCCCGGGAAATCTGCCAACTGCAGGACAAGGTCCACGAAAACCAGCAACTTGTCCTAATCTACTCCATCCACCACCGGAAGTTTCTGGAGAACGCCTGAAATGGGGTTGGGCAATCTCTGATAGCATACCGCCGCCAGAATTGCACAATTCACAACACAACAATAAAACATGAATCTCAACGAAATACCGAACACAAACATAACTTACAAAACAGAAAAACTCTAGTACTCTTCCTTCCTTCGAGCAGACCCCCGGGTTCCCTAGCGCTGCGGAGACCTGACCCACTCCTGAACCAACCTCGTTGACATCACCGGAGAGAACAACCAACCACTAACATGTACATAAAATACACAACACCTAACACCAATCACGACATACAACATCTCACCAACACGTAGCTAACAACCATCAACGTTTAATTGGCATTAAATTCCGAAAATTTTCAATACAAGAATCCAGTCGGTGACGTACCGACTTCCGATCGGGCCATACCGCATCCCGCTAATCCCACGCACTATAATTCGACATCGAATTACCAATACCGTCTGCTCCCCATGCAACGCTCAAGACCCCCGGCAGTTCAACATCTCAAAATATTCTAACTACAAATGCCTGCCTCGTGGCGTGACCAGATTCACAAGTCAAACAAGCTAACAATTATACATTCACAAAATATATATATATATAAACATTACATGACATAATATCTACATATGTGTGTTAATCTCTTTTTTTTGAAGTTTCATTTTGCCCCAAATGTTTCCGAGTTTGCAAGCCCCGCCACACCCAAAGGACCCAAGGATTCAACCCTAGATAGAACCACGCTCTTCTACCATTTGTAACCCCTCTTTATTTTTTATACTTTGTCATTTTTTTTAAGAGGGCCACTAGATATTTAAAACTAGGCAGAAGGTCTAGGAGAAGCATAAAATGCGCTGGGTCCAGTGAGACAGGACTTGCAATTAATCTCTCTGGTAACCAACAATAACAGCTTTTATTATCTGAAATTACATACATCACAATTCAAAAACTCCTTAATCCCCCATAATGTCGATAATCACATAATTATATAAATATCCCCTGTTTATAACACATTGACATAAAAAAATTATAAGTCGGACATATTACATCTATTCATACATCTATGTGTATATATATATATATCTTCCCCTCAGTCTAAAAAGATCATGATCATAACTCAACAAAACGTTTTTTTTAATCTCGACATTATAAAAAGGTACACTCATATATATTTATCACTCCACCCCCCCCCCCCGAACACATAACAGCCTATAACATCACAATTAATTTCACAAAATCACAGTTACAACTCATTATGCCATCATACTCAAAAGCCCCACGGCCCGCCTGTATATTATCCTTTTGTCGCCCCATGATATAGAAACATCAAATAACTGAAACCCGCCAGTATCTATTAATTAATTGGAAACTAATGTCATCGACCAAGACCACCCCTTATACATTTTTATAATGTCGGCAGCCAGCATAATTAACTAAGAACTGTAACAATTCCATGTCAGATTAAAATATACATTATAAATTTAGAAAACATTTGGAATGGCTCGTAATTAAAAAAATATAATTATAAGTTAAAGCCGTACTAACATTTCTTCAATCCTGCAAAATGTGAAACTTCTTGATTTATATAACGTACAGATCCTTTCTAAAAATCAGCCATAGGAGTGTAAAAATGTTTAAAAATAATTTATTTATTTAATTATGTATCAAGTCATAATTAATTATCTAATTATATGGCAAGTCATTATTTAATCATAAGGATTTGATAGTAACAAAAGCATAACTGCAATTAAGGCTACCTACAGCATGCCTAACATTCACAAAATCTGACAATTACAAAAAACTAAGAAAGACAGGTTTAGCATATAAAGGCCAGAAAATACAAGTTACAAAAATATAAGTACCGCCTGTACAATTTCATTCCATGTAAAATTTTATAATCTGAAAATATTAAATATATAGACTTTAAACAAATAGGAAATATTAATTTCAGCCATATGTGCATATATTAAAAAGAGAATGCTGTATTCGTCCGGCTGCAGGAGTGTACCAGAGCAAGCCTGACTTGACAAAAATGACCCGTAGAGATCCTGCATGAAATGGCACCAACAGGTCCCTACCTTGTGAATAGAAAAACAATTTATAAAACGACAACCCAGAAACTGAATAAAAAAAACCCCAGCCCTTGTATGCAGGAAAAATAATTAAATGTAAAACCCCGGTAATAACCTGAGAATGAAATCCGAACCAGCCGGTGCTGGTACCCTCCCACAGGTCAGTTTACAATTGTACTTGTTGAACTGTATTATAAAGTTTAAGCTACATTGAAATTGTCTTGCCGACACACCCCCGATTGAACCATGTCACTGTATAAAGTTAAACTGATATTGCACATACACCTCCCATAGTATATTCTGCGGGCCAGGATAGAATAAAAAGAGTTAATATCACCTCATATGAAGCGGGCATTTCCTCGTTTGTTGGCGGCAGCTGCTACTACCTCCTCGGTCACAGACGAAGCTTTAGTGGTTCATGGCTTGGTGAAGGAGACAGCACACCAAGCTTTGGTCAGATCTCCATTCTAGGCGAGAACCCTAAATATTCGGAATGATTAATGTACTGTTCACTAAGCTTGCACACTTGTCATGTATAAGGCTTGTATACCAAACATCCCGAACTGGACGCTCCCAACCAACTCAATATAGGCCTAATGCATAATATTTTTAAAATTTGTATTAATTTATATTTTAATAAATGATCATCATTCACTCATAACCTGACACAATTATGAGGAACGCACACAGGCCTGACCAGCCGCAACATATCTCGATATGCACTGTGGCCCTGGCCACGTGGCATTACGTTTGATCACCAATATTGCAAAATAACGGATACTTTAAAGGTCCATCAGCTACAGACAATTAACACTTGCACAGTACTTCACCTAGGGTGGTCTTAAAGTTTACAATTAAATGATTTGCTTAAAGAAAATTCACATTTCCGGTCACACATGTGCGTTCATACATAGTTAACCAGGTCCCCGGTTTTCACTAAATTACTTAATTCTCTTTACAATGCTGAATGAACAATGAGTTAATACAATTAACAGGCGGTATTCAAATAAAACAACATTAATTAAATATCTCACATTACTCACACACATCTGATCAACGCCACAGGCATTCTATCGATTCGCATCTGGATTAAATAAGTTTGGATTTAAAATTCTTTTTACAACCAAATTATATATATATATATGAAGCACTTACTGGTGGGTCTTAAACAATTAGCCTGCCATAAAGATGAGAAGACGACACAAAAATGATCTGCTAAACCGAGGAAGGCGGCTGGAGTAGTTTACGCAGTGGAACCGAGGCCGGAACTGAAACTCGCCATGTGCTCAGAACCGAGACCTGAATTCGGCCTGCTAGATCGCGTTCAAGGCCGAAACAGTGCCACCGATATCACGTTCCCCAACCAATAACTAGATAACTATCCGAATCAATTATTGAAAAAAATAGGATTTGCATTTCTTCGAACGCCGGGTTATGCAAACTCCGGCACACCCCCACCCCAATAGGGCAACCTGATTGCCCCACACTTGAACTCTGGGGTACCCTGCAGTGTACCCCATAGTCTTCTAAAACACCAGTTTCAATCGGTGATCTCAGTAGTCCTTGCTCCCAGGAGAACAGAGAAATCTCAAAACCACCGCGACCACCCCATCCGAGCCCTCTCCGTCATGCCAACCCCACGGGACCACCCCAACACGTCACCCTCTCTGGTGATCACCACCTACCTCTACCGGTGCCACTCACATACCCGTCCGAAGACCAAACAAGGTGTCACCATCCTACTCTCGTCCACCTCTTGGACCGACCAGCCATATGCATCAACACAAGGCATCACCATCCTTGACATATGGCTGGCCCACATCCCTACACTAGGGCGGACGGCCCCGCTTAGCCAGACAGAGAAGACCGCATCGAGGGCACGCGAACATCAATCCCATCATTTACTTGTTCGAATACACCATAACTAGTGGGGGTTTACTTCTCTACAGCACCGTCTACACAACTCTCTCTCTCAACGAAAAAAAAACGCCAGGGAAATCAACCGGGGAATGCGGCATGGCTTGGACCCTATAATAATCAACAATCCATCTACAACAATGAACAACGAAACAACACCACACTATCACTCCATCATAACCTTTCAAAACGGAGAAACCGATGATCTCCAGAGACCACAATCTAAGGGTACACTCTCGGCAAACTTTCTAACACCTTTTTTGATTTTTATTCCTTTTTTTTTTTTTTTTTTTTTTTAAACTGAGGGTAAGGACATGGCTCCCTGCAGAAATAAGGATGAATGGAGGAAACCAAGGCTCGCGTGCGCAGGGGCGCAACCCTGAAGTAGACGAACACCACTGAGACTGTGGGGAACATCTACCCGCTACCCGTTACCCACTTCGTCTCACCTTTCTATGACGGACTTTCGGTACTCGTTCCTTCCGAACACCACTCTCTGAGAAATTATCTCGCGTTGAGCTGTACTGATTTGTTTCTTCTGAATCAAAATCACAGCAACTTACATCACTACTTTCACTCCGCTTTGGATTATCCTCATCATCTAAATCCCCTGCTTCTCTTTCTTCCAACCCTTCCTTTTCTACTTCTTCCTCATCCTCTTCCTCCTCTTCTACAATTTCCCCTTCTTCGTCCCCATAATCCAAATCAACATCATGACACTGCACCTCCTCACCAATCTCTTCACCGCCCTCGTCGCCAGCTCCTTCACAAACTTCTTCACCAATCTCCTCTCCAATCTCATTTTCATCAACACATTCCTCATCAACATCATCGCCATCATGTCCACTACCACCATCATAATACTGCACATCTTCACCCTCTAGTTGCTCATCTGGTCCACTTGAAATTCCTTTCCATTCATCAGAACTCTCAGCACTACTTACAGAAGGCGTCTGCACATCTTCACACACTACATCATTCTCACTCGCACACTCCACAACGCTGCCACCAAATTCCTCCTCAACTTCTACCTCATCTCCTTCAACCACACTTGCAGCATGGACATCCCTGTATCCATCCGCAACCTCAGAAACGTTTGCAGCATGGACATCCCCGTATCCATCCGCAACCTCAGAAACTTTTGCACCATGGACATCCCCGTGTCCATCCGCAAACTCAGACTCTTCAGTCTCCCTAACACCTATAACTATACTTCCCTGTGTAGCATCTGCAGACCGCTCTTCTGCCTCTTCCTTCGATTCCTCTCCTTCACCACTTTCAGCAACTATAGCGTCCTCAACATTTCCCACCCTGGAATCCAGCTGTCCAGGTCCATGTGCAATGTCTAAATTAAATTCTACTGGCGATGGTAAAGCTACACCATCAAGTGACTTCTCATATCCCTGCGTAGGCGATGATGATGTTACAGGATCTGGATCCCTCATGAACCGAGATGGAGACACTGGAACAAATTCTGCAGCATCTGGATTCAACTGTGACGTCCTCTCTGAGTCCTCTAATTCTGTATTAACAGACGTGTTCTTGTCGTTTTGTGTTGATCCACCGAAGTAATTCCCCTCTTCTTCTTTCTCTTCACCTTCTTCATTCACAAATCTATTAGGCACTTGCGATTCATCTGGAACGTTTAAAGTTTCCTTTCTCTCCAAATCGGAATAACGCCTTGCTACAGGATCCCTACTTGCCGATGTTGGTTTACTAATATAACTTCTTCCTCTGTTAGATTCATACTTATTTGTTTTCTCTACTGTAACCGTTGTTACCGTCTTCTCACTTGCCACCCCCTAGTAGCCTCCATTACTTCCAGAATATTCAGTTTTCCTTACAGTTTCTTGCGTTCTCCACCAACCCCCATGTTTGTCCTTTTTAGCTCTTCCTAATAAACCACTTGAGTATTGGACATCTTTAGCAGCTCTTCCCCGGGACTCATCATTCGCCTGGACCCTTCTGGCATGCGCACACCACCGGTCCAGGTCCGCAAAACAACGTAGAGGATCTGCGAAGACCAGCCGGGATCTCTCTTGGGGAGTCAGCCCTTCTCGTATTACCTGTATTACTTCAGTCTCGGGCAACCCCAACCTTTATACCCGGGCAGCTTTTCGTATATCATGCACGAAGTCCCCCAATGCCTCCCCGTTGGCCTGTAGACGATAGAATAACTTAAACTTCAGCTGTTCACGTCGTCGATGGGGTATGAAGAAGTCCAACACTTCCCCATGGAAAGCGTCGACACTGCCGCCCCGACGCAGAGTGTTGGTGACCAGCCCTGCCAATGAACCCCGGCAATACGGGTATATAAGGGACAAGAGGTCCCCATCGGACACCCCCGGGAAATCTGCCAACTGCAGGACAAGGTCCACGAAAACCAGCAACTTGTCCTAATCTACTCCATCCACCACCGGAAGTTTCTGGAGAACGCCTGAAATGGGGTTGGGCAATCTCTGATAGCATACCGCCGCCAGAATTGCACAATTCACAACACAACAATAAAACATGAATCTCAACGAAATACCGAACACAAACATAACTTACAAAACAGAAAAACTCTAGTACTCTTCCTTCCTTCGAGCAGACCCCCGGGTTCCCTAGCGCTGCGGAGACCTGACCCACTCCTGAACCAACCTCGTTGACATCACCGGAGAGGAACAACCAACCACTAACATGTACATAAAATACACAACACCTAACACCAATCACGACATACAACATCTCACCAACACGTAGCTAACAACCATCAACGTTTAATTGGCATTAAATTCCGAAAATTTTCAATACAAGAATCCAGTCGGTGACGTACCGACTTCCGATCGGGCCATACCGCATCCCGCTAATCCCACGCACTATAATTCGACATCGAATTACCAATACCGTCTGCTCCCCATGCAACGCTCAAGACCCCCTGGCAGTTCAAACATCTCAAAATATTCTAACTACAAATCTGCCTCGTGGCGTGACCAGATTCACAAGTCAAACAAGCTAACAATTATACATTCACAAAATATATATATATATAAACATTACATGACATAATATCTACATATGTGTGTTAATCTCTTTTTTTTGAAGTTTCATTTTGCCCCAAATGTTTCCGAGTTTGCAAGCCCCGCCACACCCAAAGGACCCAAGGATTCAACCCTAGATAGAACCACGCTCTTCTACCATTTGTAACCCCTCTTTATTTTTTATACTTTGTCATTTTTTTTTTAAGAGGGCCACTAGATATTTAAAACTAGCAGAAGGTCTAGGAGAAGCATAAAATGCGCTGGGTCCAGTGAGACAGGACTTGCAATTAATCTCTCTGGTAACCAACAATAACAGCTTTTATTATCTGAAATTACATACATCACAATTCAAAAACTCCTTAATCCCCCATAATGTCGATAATCACATAATTATATAAATATCCCCTGTTTATAACACATTGACATAAAAAAATTATAAGTCGGACATAATACATCTATTCATACATCTATGTGTATATATATATATATCTTCCCCTCAGTCTAAAAAGATCATGATCATAACTCAACAAAACGTTTTTTTTAATCTCGACATTATAAAAAGGTACACTCATATATATTTATCACTCCACCCCCCCCCCCCGAACACATAACAGCCTATAACATCACAATTAATTTCACAAAATCACAGTTACAACTCATTATGCCATCATACTCAAAAGCCCCACGGCCCGCCTGTATATTATCCTTTTGTCGCCCCATGATATAGAAACATCAAATAACTGAAACCCGCCAGTATCTATTAATTAATTGGAAACTAATGTCATCGACCAAGACCACCCCTTATACATTTTTATAATGTCGGCAGCCAGCATAATTAACTAAGAACTGTAACAATTCCATGTCAGATTAAAATATACATTATAAATTTAGAAAACATTTGAATGGCTCGTAATTAAAAAAATATAATTATAAGTTAAAGCCGTACTAACATTTCTTCAATCCTGCAAAATGTGAAACTTCTTGATTTATATAACGTACAGATCCTTTCTAAAAATCAGCCATAGGAGTGTAAAAATGTTTAAAAATAATTTATTTATTTAATTATGTATCAAGTCATAATTAATTATCTAATTATATGGCAAGTCATTATTTAATCATAAGGATTTGATAGTAACAAAAGCATAACTGCAATTAAGGCTACCTACAGCATGCCTAACATTCACAAAATCTGACAATTACAAAAAACTAAGAAAGACAGGTTTAGCATATAAAGGCCAGAAAATACAAGTTACAAAAATATAAGTACCGCCTGTACAATTTCATTCCATGTAAAATTTTATAATCTGAAAATATTAAATATATAGACTTTAAACAAATAGGAAATATTAATTTCAGCCATATGTGCATATATTAAAAAGAGAATGCTGTATTCGTCCCGGCTGCAGGAGTGTACCAGAGCAAGCCTGACTTGACAAAAATGACCCGTAGAGATCCTGCATGAAATGGCACCAACAGGTCCCTACCTTGTGAATAGAAAAACAATTTATAAAACGACAACCCAGAAACTGAATAAAAAAAACCCCAGCCCTTGTATGCAGGAAAAATAATTAAATGTAAAACCCCGGTAATAACCTGAGAATGAAATCCGAACCAGCCGGTGCTGGTACCCTCCCACAGGTCAGTTTACAATTGTACTTGTTGAACTGTATTATAAAGTTTAAGCTACATTGAAATTGTCTTGCCGACACACCCCCGATTGAACCATGTCACTGTATAAAGTTAAACTGATATTGCACATACACCTCCCATAGTATATTCTGCGGGCCAGGATAGAATAAAAAGAGTTAATATCACCTCATATGAAGCGGGCATTTCCTCGTTTGTTGGCGGCAGCTGCTACTACCTCCTCGGTCACAGACGAAGCTTTAGTGGTTCATGGCTTGGTGAAGGAGACAGCACACCAAGCTTTGGTCAGATCTCCATTCTAGGCGAGAACCCTAAATATTCGGAATGATTAATGTACTGTTCACTAAGCTTGCACACTTGTCATGTATAAGGCTTGTATACCAAACATCCCGAACTGGACGCTCCCAACCAACTCAATATAGGCCTAATGCATAATATTTTTAAAATTTGTATTAATTTATATTTTAATAAATGATCATCATTCACTCAT